>JAZHYW010064928.1:0-118108 GCA_037355805.1 Ixodes ricinus | reverse complement strand
ACTGCATTGCTATGCCAAACCTCGCAGGACCGGGGAGCCATACTGTGCAGATGTGTCCATCTTGAAATTGCGCAAGATCGAGGAATCTGATAGATTTGTTTACGGGTAGTTCATGATAAATCGTCCATGCTCTGTTCAGTGCCTCATGACATACTCGAGGTAACCAGCGTTCTGCTCACGCCACCTCCGTGTTAAGCACAGTATTAAAAAACTCATCACCCAGTAACAGGATCAATCCTGCATATTTGCTGTTTGTCAGGCGGGTGTCTCGTTGTTGCAACATCAGTTGAGGTATCGTTCAGAGAACTGATAAAACACCTTCTGGTGGGCCATACCGTTGATCTTGAGAGATACCACCGTCGCCTTTTAGGTAACATTAGCAATTCAAAGTTGATATACGCCACTGGAATGATGCGAGACTCATGTTCAATTGTTTCTGGGCATGTTTAGAGGCCTGGTATGTAATGATAATAATTCAGAGAAAATAAATACCGCAGCGAACGCTAATTTGGAGTTCGGAATCTTGAAAGGGTCTTGTGCCTGCACTTGGGACAGTTGTTTGGCCAGGAAATGTTGACACCTCATGTGGGCCGCGCTGAGTTATTTCTTCTGATACTATTGCTCCGGACCGAGTCTCTCTTGCATGTGTCTTGGCTGAGAGAAAAAGATCTGACAACTGGTTATTCTTCTGATCCTTTAACTTTGTGGACGGACTGCCTCAGCTGGTTGGGTTTCTAGTATCTTCAGGATGCAGTTTTTGGTTGATGTAGTCTCTTTGATCAACTGGAACAGAACCTCTCTGCAATGGCCTCGATCACCAGCTCTTTTCTCCGGATTTTCCTTTATCGAGGACGACTTTGAACCTCTCCCTCCTGGTTCAGGGAAACTGCATAGTTTTAGATCTTCTGGTCCACAATTCTTGCACTGTGGAGCCAAAACTCATTTTCTGACGTTGAGGGTTCCTTAGGCTTACAACGCAAGTCAATCCCTTCTGATTTTTTTGATCTGCGATGATGCTTAAACGTCCGGAGCTTTGGCCGCGATGTGTCTTACTAGGGGCAACCTTGTCAACGGCCTTAAGCTTTTGGTGGTACCGCAAACTTTGGACCCTGCCCAGGTACCTTCTTGGCCTTTTTCTGTAAGATTGACGTCACCAATGACGCGAAGCTAAGGCCTTGTGGTGTTTGCTGTGGTTCTTCTTGCTAGGTGGTGTTTTCATGTTGGAGGAAATGTTGCGTCCACATCCATTCGGTTGTGATCCTCGTCATTTTCAGTTGATCTAGGAAGAAGTTATGGCTGAGTGCATTTAACTCAGGGAAATCTGTGAGTAAAAGCGGACTCGGCGCCAGGTTTCGGATCGAAGAATTTCGAAACCCGCTGGGAATGTCCCTCAGACGCCCACATAGGCCAAAGAAATTCCGCACGTCATCCAGGATTATTCTCTTTTGATACTACGTGAGCATTCTTCCTTCGGCAGACTTGCGTTGCGATAAAGAGACAGAGTTCATACGGTTCGAGGAGGTTAAAGAAATGAAAGGCGTGCTCAGTGAACTAGAAAGGTACCCTTGTTATGGGCTTTAGCTGAGCAAGTTGGTTCATTGCTTGTGAATGGAGCCTAGCTGAACGAGAAGAACACACACAGAGAAAAATATAGTAAATATCAGCATTTTTCTATGGACTGAAGCAATATCTAATGACGCTTCTTTTTCCTTTTCTTCTAATCTCGATTTCCGTTTTTTCGCACGGACTAACCAGATTTTCATTTTTTTACACTGGATTTAGGTTATCTATTTCTCTTTACGCTTGATTCGGAATGTCTTCTTCCTTTATAACGCTTTTTTCTTCTCATTTAAACAATAGTGACTCTTTCACGCCGTCGTGAATGTTCTCATCCCTTTGTTCTGTTCTCTTTGTCGATCTTCCTCTTCTCACCTCTCTCCTGAACTCATAACATTCCGCAGGGAAAATTCTTCTGGAGTTGAGTATTTTCTTTTCTCGCATAATGACCTTACTGTTGTCGGAATGTTCTCATCCCTTTTCGTCATTTTAAGCGATTTTTCTTCTGTGTGTTCTTATGTTCAGCTGGCTCCATTCGACAAGCAATGAACCAACTTGCTTCAGCGTTAAAGCCTCCGTAACAAGGTACCTTTCTAGTTCACTCTGACGCACTATTATCTCTTTTAACTCCTCCTTGAACCGTAAAGGAACTCTGTCTCTTAATCGCAACGCAAGTCTGCCGAGGAAGAATGCTCTCACGTTCAGTATCAAAAAGAGAATAATCCTGGATGACGTGCGGAATTCTTTGGCCATGTGAGCCGTCTGAGGGACGCCCCCAGCGGGTTTCGAAAATTCTTCGATCCGAAACCTGGCGCCAAGTCCGCTTACTCACCAGATTTCCTGAGGAGTTGCATCACCTCAGCCTACAATTTCTTCCAGATCAACTGAGAAATGACGAGGATCACAACTGACCGATGTGGACGCAACATTTCCTCCCAGCATGGAAACACCACCTAGCAAGAAGAACTGCCGTTAACACCACAAGGCCTTAGCTTTCGCGTCATTGGTCACGTCAATCTTACAGAGAAGCCGATGAAGGTACTCGAGCAGTGTGTCCAAAGTCCGCGGTACCGCCGGAGCTTAAGGCGTATGACGAGGCTGCAACGAGAAGAGACACATGCAGACGGCCAAAGCTCCGAAGAAAAAAGGCATCGCAGATCATAAATGAAGCGGATTGCTTGGCGTTTGCAAGCCTGGCGGAACCCTCAACATCAGAAAAATGAGTTGCTAGCTCTACAGTGCGAGAATTGAAAGACCAGCGATCAGAAACTATGACTTGGTACGACAAGGAGGAGGGTCTCGTCGTCCTCGATAAAGGAAACAGCCGTAGAAAGAGCTGATCAGCACGGTTGCAGAAAGTAAATTTCATTCCAGTCGATCGTGCAGAGAACTACATCAACAAAAAAAAAGCCATCCTGAAGACAGCCAGTAGACCAACCAGCTAGGCAGACTCGTCACAAAAGTTAAAAGGATCGAAGATATCAACCAGTCGTACGGTCTTTTCAGCGAAGACACATAAAGAGGGAATCTCGTTCCGGCACTAGTATCAGAAAGAACATACTTCGGTACAAGTGTCAGTACAATATTGGCCACAACGAATTGTCCCAAGTGCAGTGGGCACAAGACCCTTTCAAGATTCCTGAACTCAGAAAGGGGATTTCTTCTGCAGGCACGAAATTGTTCTAGCATTGCCTCTGGATTTTCCTTTCCTTGGGACATAAAGGATAAGGCCATCCATTCCCCTATGCAGGCCTCCTAAACATACTTCGAGAAACACTTGAACACGTGTATTCCGCATCATTCCAAAGTGTGGGCGGCATGCCCCTCGCTATCAACTTTTGGAATTGCTAAGTATTTACTCTGACAGGCGATTGGTGAGGCCCAATCAAGACTCGGCAGTTTGTGCAGAAGAGGGGTACAGCCACCGGGTCTCGAGTGGCTCTTTACCTCAGCGCTGATGTGGTTTAACAACATGCGGACTTGCTATCCAATGTACCGCACAGATCCCAGGATTGAAGTCATCTTCCGCTGTTGCTGATGATTTTTTAATACCGTGTAACACGGAGGTAGAAGAACAAGACAACGTAGCGTTGCCTTGGAGTATGTCATGAGGTGCTTTGAACAGAGCTGCTCGGGACTGGAGTTTACTCATGAAACTACCCGCAAACAAATCGATCATGATTCCTCGATCTTGCCTTAGAACTTAAAGATGACACGTCTGCCGGCGATACCAAGTCTCGGTCCTGCGGAGCGGTTTCTTCCATTCGAATCCGGGACATCACTAAAGAACGTGAACGTGGGTAGCCACACGGTAAAACCAACATCCGCCTTGAAGAAGTCATGTGCGAAATACCCGATCCAGAAGAGTATTGACGACTCGGTGATATCGAGGCTACTTGATGCTGGGCAACAGGAAGCGATGACTGCGCAGACCACGCGTGGTGCGCAGATCTCCCAGAAGTTAAAGTGACGACGGGTCAGCATCGAGCAGAACACTGCGCGAAAGAAAGGACTGGAAATCCCGTAGCGGCAGGCACTATATTCTGCCGCGGCATCACTCACCGGCTGAAAAAGATTGCCGTCGGCAAGGGTCCGCGATAAGCTCCGCAACCTGAACAAGGGCTATTCAATGTGCGGCAGGGTAAACGGAAACCAACGTAAGCACCAAGAGGCATGTAACATCGCACACAAAACAAGGTACGCCCACTGCCGAAAAAGAAGTCATTTGTAACATCCCATCAACATGCGGTAAGGTGTTATATTGGGCAGACAGGGCGCTGTATTAATGATAGAACAAGGGAACATGCCACATTCTACGAAACTTGACAGCAGTAGGACACCTTGCAGCCCATTGTCAGCGCATGCAAATGCGAGGCAACGTTGTCCAGCTGTAAACATCGTGAGCGGCATAAAAATCAACTCGCCCGTGAACTACCAGAAGCCCTAGCCATCGAAGAAAAAGGCGAGGACTGTGTTAGAGCTCCTTCCGTTGCACTACAACTCAGAGAAGATTTTCCTGCGGAGGATATGAGTTCCAGGCAAGGTAGAGGAAGAGGAAGATTGCTTAAAGACAGAAGAAAGGGATGAGAGACATCTGACAGCAGTGAAGTACATATGCGGAAAGAAAATATCTCAACTTAGAGAAGATTTTTCTGCGTGAATGCTACGAGTTCCAGGAAAGGTAGAAGAAGAAAGATCGCTTGAAAGATGAACAAAGTGATGAGAATCATTCCGACAGCAGAAAGGTCACTGTGTTAAATGGAGAAGAAAAGGCGCTAAAGGAAAGACATTCGAATTAAGTGTAAAGAAATAGGATAACCTCAAATCATGTGTAAAAATTAAGAAATATTAGTTAGTGTAAAGAAAAAGAAAACTGAAATCAATGATTAGAAGAAAGGGAAAAAGAGGCATCATTAAATGTTGCTAGTCCAGCGGTGCGAATGTTATATTTTTCTCTTGTGTGTTTCTTATGTTCGGCTGGCTCCATTCACAAGCAATGAACCAACTTGTTCAGCCAAAGCCCGCAACAAGGTGCCTTTTGCACGTGCGAAAGACCACTGGGGCATGAACATGGGTCCTGAGGCTAAGCGCTCTGACCAACTGCCATTCTCATTCGAACTGATTCCGCGCTTGGTCAGTTAGATAGTCTGAATTTATAGCGATAATTATATAGTTTCGATTTAAGTAGCATGAAGTCAGCAGCGCAGCGACACTGCGAGTGAGATACGGAGGCCGAAAGGCCTCCGTAATGCCGCACAATGTCACCAAATGTAGCGCTGAAAGTTAATGCCGAGTCGACGTGCCTGCAGAGACGGCCGCGAAATCCTTTTAATGCGAATAGCATTCTTGGATACTTCACGCACTTTTCGTCTATGTATCTATCTATCTACTCTGGCTATCTAACCTCTTACGCCGCGGGTCGATAAATAAATAAAAAAGACCGGCGCCGGCTGGGATTCGAACCGTTGACCCTTTGATCAGCAGGCAGACGCGCTAACCACAGAGCTATGAAGGCAGTCATTCAACGCACTTTAAACGGTTGTTTATATCTTTACCATAGATGCGCACAGTGCGTAAGTCGCGCGCGCATGCACGAGGGCTCATTCCGCTTCGTGAGGCTGAGCACGGCCGCTAGCTCACCCTCTCCCGCGCTCGGGAGAGGGTGATGTAGCGGCCGTGCTCAGCCTCACGAGAGCGGAATGAGCCCTCGTGCATGGAACGCGCGCGCACCGGTAGCTGTGACAGCGCTGTAAAGCGCGTCCTATGGTAAAGATATAAACAACCGTTTAGAGTACCGTTGGTTGAGACTAGCTGAGACGCCAGAAAGTCTGGTCGGTACCATTTTGAGTGTTTGTGCGTATGGCGCGTGCTTTGCTCGCCTTCCTATGACACAAACGCACGTGCTGGGCTGCGGAGATCGTGCGCAGGGCTGTGAAAGTGTCAACAAATTTAGAATCGCCTCAAGAGTGGGCTGGCGTATCTAGAGTGTGCCGGCCACCTGACGAACGCGCATAACTCCGCACTGTTTGATGCTATTCGCATTAACGTAGATAATCATTCCCAAAGGATGGGTTCTGCTGATTTTTGTCAACTTGGATTAGTCGATCTGGCGTACCCGCGACAATAACAACGGATAGAGGACCACAATTCCAAAGCCGGTTATCTGAAGAAATTCTCACCTACTCGGCATTAACCATATTTCAACGACAGCATACCATCCCGCTTCTAACGGAATAGTTGAAAGATTTCATAGTCAACTAAAAGCAGCACTGAAGGCTTCAGACACCACATCATGGACAGAAGCCCTCCCCATGATTCTTCTAGGAATCCGAACTACGCTCAAAGAGGACATCGACTGCACCGTAGCCAAACTAGTCTACGGATGTTCGCTTCGTCTGCCAGGGACCTTTCGGTTGCCTCTACCAGACGCGGAGTTGCCAGACCCCCTCAACTACGTAACACGACTTAAAACAATGATGCGGGCCCTTCAGTCCGTTCCCTTCGCAAACCACGTCAACCACAAGTGTTCGTGAGCCCCCACCTGGAAACGGCAACCCACGTATTTGTCCGAAATGATGCAGTTAAGCGGCCACTACAACCTCCGTATACAGGTCCTTTTAAAGTAATTTCGCGATCATCAAAATATTACAGGCTTGACATTAATGGCAAAGAAGACACAGTATCACATAGACAGGTTGAAACCCGCTCACATGGCCAACACACTCGAAACAAATGCAAGTAACCTTATGTCTTCCAACGACTCCACAAAAGCTGAGACAAACGACTCAAGTAAAGGGCATCCTACGACAACCGCAACCAAGGCACCGACAAAAAATACGACTCCCAAAAGGGTGCACTTTGTTACTGAACCTCTTCTACACCATCGTAGCACACGACGTGTTCCCCGTCCTGTGACAGGGGGAGCTCCTGTGGCCGTCAAAAGACCCAACATATGCCAGTAAAGAAGAACTATCGCCGACAAGCTTCAGTGCGCCTTTTGCACGTGCGAAAGACCACTGGGGCATGAGCACGCGCGTCCCGAGGCTGGCGCTCTGACCAACCGCCATTCTCATTCGAACTGATTCCGGCGCTTGGTCAGTTAGATAGCTCCGAATTTATAATGATAATTAAATAGTTTCTATTTTAAGTAGCATGGAAGTCCACGTGTTTTCAGCAGGGTGTCGAACCGGAACAGAACCGTTATTTTTAGCCGAACCGGAACTGAACCGAACCGAAATCTTCGCCGCCATCTTGGAACTGAACCGGAACCGAACCGAAAAAATATAACGGTAACCGGTTCAAAACGGTTCAAGGTATTTTTTATTTTTTGTTCGTATCACAAAATGAACACATGGAAATAAAAAGATTGGCGGCTGTATTTCTATCTATTGATCAAATCAAAATTGAAATGTATGGTAAATTGTGGGTTTTCGTGGCGCTTTTGTATTGGCACTATGATTAAACACGTGTCACGTTGTCACGTGACGTCATGGTGTCAAAACATGTTGTCAAGTAAGATGTCACGTGACCCCGTGACGTCACGTGACTCACTGCGTTAACTTGATTTAATTTGAGGAAGTCACTGGATGTATTAACCTTGTGGACAGCATGACGTAACATGACATCACGAGGTTTCACCAAGAGTCACGTGACACCGTGACGTAAGCGATTTTTATAACCTCTAGTCGAGTGCGCGGGTTCATGACAATCAGCATCGCCAAACATTCCGGTAAAGGCTCATGTAAATTAAATATTATAATAGCCCAACTCTAACAATATCTGAAGCTCAGCATAAGCTTTTGCTTTCCAAACCCTAACGCAGTACATCTTAAATGGGGGTCCGCGGACCCTTTGTGGTCCGCGAAGGCATTCTAGGGGTCACCGAAGCTCTGCCTCATCAGTCAAGCCTGGCAATAAAAGTTCTATTTTTTTTTTAAATTGAGAAGAAAAGTTCCGATTTTTGGATGAGTTTTCTCGTGTGTATGTCAATGAAAGAGGTCTACTTCACACAGCCCCTAGTTATATCAATTTATTAAATCATTATCATATTTATCCTATACCTTTACCTTCCCCTGACCACGAACAAGGTCCTTCATCATCTCCGCCGACCTACAAGGGGTTCGCGAAATATTAACGGTTGAGAACCACTGCCCTAGGGCATGACTATGATGAACACTGACGGTATATAATTAGCGTCAGATCACGTGACCACTTGTTCAAATAGCGAGTTGAGGAAGGGATCGACAGTTGTCTTTTTCCTTTATTTTTTCTGCATCTGCTATATTGCGCGGAGGGGAAAACTAATGGATGTTTTCGCAAGCTATCATGGTCAGGGGTTATTTCTTAACAGTATTCATTGAAAATGCAAATATATGTTGCAAGACCAATTTTACATCATTGAGGCACCGAAACATTTGT
The DNA here is from genome assembly GCA_037355805.1 of Ixodes ricinus. Classification (NCBI taxonomy): domain Eukaryota; kingdom Metazoa; phylum Arthropoda; class Arachnida; order Ixodida; family Ixodidae; genus Ixodes; species Ixodes ricinus. The sequence goes on along the minus strand of JAZHYW010064928.1, from coordinate 109,633 downwards.
TCGTTGTTGCTGAACTGTATCCGAAAGTTGTTCCCGAGAATAGAAGTATTAAAATGACTAAATGCGACTTATTAATATGACGTTACATTGAACTCCATGTGCGTACAGAAGAAATACAAAAAAAAAAGATTTTAGTGACCTCAGAGGGACATCCGAACGTTGGCAGTCACTGCCACTCTCACACCAGCGTCGTTCTCAAGTTATTGCCCAAGTTTCGACCCCCTCTGTATCTTGCTTAAAGGAGCTATAAAAAGATTTCCATACATCACTAACTACTACTCAGGATCACTCCCTAACGTTAATAACTGATTGAACTTGGCTTTGCTCTTTTTCTAGGCAATGGCAGTGGCCAAAAAATTAGAAAAATATGAGCATCGTTGATCCCCTCAACTCGGAGCCAGAAGCGGCCACGTGGCCTGGTGCCTATCTTATGCCGTCAACGTTAATCATACCCCCGCGCTCTGGTTGCAAAGGAACAAAACGCGTGCTGAGCTCCAGGCATTGTTAGAGTCCAACTATTCTCATCACCGCAGTGGTTGGACACGAGCGACCACCCAAGTGTCCGCCGAGGCATTGATTGTTACGAGCCGATGTACAGTGCTCATGCAGTTCTCCTGTCCAATCCATGAGCCGCGCTCGACTGTCATCAGGCGGGTGGTTTTGATCCCACAATTACGACATCAATCTTTGCGAAGGCAAGACTAAAATAAATAGTCTCATTTTATCCTCGCAATTTCACAGCGACAAAGAAGCTTCTGAATCAGTGGCGGCCTGTGCGAGTATACTTGGGCCAGACTAGCACCATTGCGCCTCTTCAAAGTCATGAACATTCCAACCCGAAATCGTTTTATGACCCCTTTAAACTTCACGGGGTGCAAAATAAGAGCAATGAAGGGTTGCTTTTAACAAGTGACAACTAAAATTGTCGAATTAGCACACACAAACGGAGGAGGCAATTCCTCAGGAATACTTTCAGCCCATCCACTCTGGCGAAGAAGGAAGACCAGCGAAGCTGTACTATGGTGGGAATGAAGTAATGGCCGGCCACAAGTCGGCAAGCCAGAGGAAGGCTGGAGAGGTTGCCGGCCATCTATGCGCGACGCCGGCAACCAGACAACCGGCAAGCCGGTTGTCTGGTTGCCGTCGTCACTTATAGATGGCGGTAGCTGTCTAGAGTTTAGTGTCATCATTTGTTTGGCGACGGACACGATACTGGGGAAACTAGCTCTTAAGGTGCAACCCCACCGTGCATGACGTTTTGGTGTTTTTTTGACGGCTTATAACTTTCTTTCTATGTATCTTACAATTATAAAATAAATGTCAAAATAAAGAGCTGCTTTTCAACAATACTTTAATGTCTCGATATTACAGTTATTTTTAGTTGTTAGTTAATTATTCAGCTTTTAATAGACCACGGTCTCTAATATTGAAAAAATTATTTCTCGAGCTGTAACGTCCCATCGTCCACGATATTTTACGTGAGCGTTCGGTTGGATGTAATAAATTAAAAAAGTAAGCAACAAACTGTACAGATAAATTATATTTTAAAATAAAAAATAAAGTTTAAAATTGTACTATTTTATGCCGCTATAAAAACTGAATCACGTCAGCTAATAAAAAAAACGAGACATTAAATTATGAAGCATCCATCGATATTACATTTTACAGAACTTCCATATTGATATATTACACGTTAAGAATGTTATAAGACCTCAAACTTTTCCCATTCAGTTACGGCGAGTTGTAGTTTCTTAATATAAAATACAGATGGCGACACGTGTTCAAGAACAGCCTGATGTGCATTTTCCGTCGTGTGCCGCTTGGAACGCCACGTGAAAGACAGAAAAAGCGCCAGATGTCAGGGTGTCAGATGCCTGGATGCCCGCAGTGAGCGAGCCAGAGATGTCAGAGCAACAAGCGCGAGGCTGCGGGTGCACAACAGCTACCTTTGCGCGCGTTCTACTGTGCGTCGGTATACATACCCGACGGGATCCAAATGAAATGGGCACTATGAAATGCATTCTGCCATTTCAGATTCCGCCACGTATGCAAAAACATTTTAATGTTTCTATCACTTGCAAAAATCATTTTCGCAATCAAACTATGCTTGTCGGAATGGTTTGACTATATTTTGTTTCAAAAACCGCCTCGGTGGCTCTTAAGTGGCAATTCATATTAAAACAAAGCACAAAGCATTAAATCGTCTCAGTGTCTCTGAGCCAACGCGCTGGCCAATGAGTCCATATCTGTCGGGTTTAAATATCGGCCGAGGTGCCCGCAATCCGACGGAGGCCAATCTGAGATTTCGGTTGCACGTCAAATGATCTCCACTTAGTCAAAATAAACGCGCTATTCTTTTTTTATTTTTATTGAGGCGTGTTAAGTGATTTTTGTTTGTTTGACTTGTGAAACCCTAAGATCTAAATATTTGCTTTGCTTTACCTTAGTTCGGAGCGCAGCCAACGCTACGGGCTGATGAAGCCTCTGAAGCAGCGCCAAGAGCGCGAGGTTAAGCTGTTCGTTCTCTTTCTGTGCCTATGCGGTCGGTCTAAACTAGAGGCACTAAATAAGCTACACTTTATACACATCTTGGTGTTTAAAATGATGGTTGTCAGGTATCTGAAGCTTTATCTGAAATCACAGGAAACGCTTTTCCGTCCTCCACAAATGATTAAACAGTTCGCGACAAAGCAAAGCAATATTACGTGAGCTTCCTGACACCGCACTTTTGAATCACGACGATCGGCAGTTGCATTTGATTTGTTACTAACCACCAAGATGGCGGCGCCCACAACAATATCTGGGGGAAAAGTGCCGATACTCTAAGCGTAGCTCATTTAGCTCACAGGCTAAACCAAGTGCGGTGGGGGATCGTTGGCCGAGTGTGTGGTGGCACCGCAGATCAGAGCACGTGGAGAAATGCTCAAGCGCAAGCTCCGTTCAAAGCACGGAGCTCACGCTGCAGAACCTGTGGGGACTAAAGCCCCTCGATGTGTTTGCGTTGGTCTTTCAAGTAACCTCAAATGTGCCAGTGCACGAGGCCCGTCTCTCGAGCGGCCCTTGGAGGAAAATGGCGGCCCAGCACTAAAATGACTGGTCCTTGAAAGCGAATGGCAGCGGAGCACCCGCTCGTGGCACGTGTCTTGCGCGTTTCCGCAACAATGGTTGGCGGTACTTGTAAAAAACGCCTTTATCAAGGGGCTTTACCAGGGACCCTGGGTTCAGTCGCCCATCTGCATCCTACCGTCGTGCGATCGTGTACCACATATACTGCGTAATGCACGTTAAAGATCCCGACCTAACAGTTGTACTGCACCTTTTGTAATCGTCAACGGGTAACAATGCCGCCCTACGAAACTGCTGCTCTCTAAAAAACTAACGACTAATTTTGAATGCGCCGTTACATTGCATTTTTAATGTGTGTTCGCGTGTTCGCGTTCTTTTTTTCTTTTTTTTTTGTCGACATCTTTGATTATGCGGCTCTCACATGTGATGAAACAGACTATAGATGTCGGACTTCTGGAAAAATATTACATAACTAAGAAAATGGCACGTGAACGCAAAAGACAAAATCGCACATAATAAAAATAATTGAAATACTAGAATTGATTATAATTGTGTTTTCAAAGTTTTGAGCGCACCAAAAGCTATAAAAGCGAGCTCGATGCTTTGGAGGGTGCGCTTGTTCACTAGAAGTGTAGTTCAGGGCAGTATGCTCGCACTTGTATGTTCCGCTTCGCTCGCACGAAAAAACCAAATACATTACTGGTAATGTACCTATACTTCGTGTCACCCCATGATGGACTAAAGGTAAAAGATACGGGTCACCAGATCCAATCACAAGCCACTTAGAAATTGCGTGGTATTTCGCTTCGATGCACGTGTCGGTGCCTCTGTCTATAGATCACTAATGTGTATGGGTGGACAGTGGTTCGAATTGAACAGCACTGAGTGACTCATCAATTTTACATCGCAAAGAAAGCCACGACATAACAGACTCTTTGCAGTGTCGAAGCTATAGAAATGATGCAGCGTTTTTTGGTTCGGAGCATTATTCGTCCACCCCTATTCAATGTTAAGCATGTTATAGTTTAGCGTGTAACGTGATTGGACCTGGCGGCCCGTGGCTTTGGCCATTAGTCCATCGTAGGATCAGACAAAGTATAGTGAAACAAAGCTTACCTTCTGTATATGTGCAATGCCCTCAGTTTTCGCGTGATTACACGCTTGTTTATCATTATTGTTTTCGTTTCCCACTGCGATTCATTTCGTGCTCTTTTGTGTGTTACATGCATTAGAGACCAAGGTAACCCAGGAGAATTCTATTTCGCGGATTGTAAAAAAACCTATTCAACTTGCCACGTGTGCCACAATCAATACAAAATATTCTAAGTTTCACATGTAACCGCTTGCCTCAGTAAACATTGTTATTTGTCAAGAACAATTGCGATTATGAAATCACGTTGGAAAATCTCGTTCTAAGTATACGCGACCGGTGGCAGGCAGTGAATACTCATAGTCGGCGCCGAGATGATTGACAGGTGAAGTTTTTCTATCAACCCAGAGTTAGAATGTTTCCTTTTTTGTTGTAAGCAAACAGGAGACAGCTTACACCAAATCTGAGGGCAATAGAGTACTATGAGCATTCAAAAATAACGGTCTGAGCAGTATATATGTGTACAAGCTTTAGCTTTTGATGCACCCTTAAATTTCGATACGCTCAACGCTAGTGTAAAATGTTTCATTCTTCATCAGCGTACCATGTGCGTGCTTACACTATATTTTATACAACGTCAAACTCTATCCGTTTGCATCTTTTTTTATTTATGCACACCACTACTTGCGCGCATAAATCACCAAATTAAAACTAATACAGGATGTCACAAAAAAAAATTTACGGGGTTCTTTTTTTACCGCAAAAATAAACTACGCATCGCCTAACGCTCACTCTCCGCCCAAAGGTAGCGCTAGGTCACAACCATATGCCAAAGTTTCATCCCGAACGGACACCTTATTCAAAAGTTACAAGTGGTTTCCTGAAAATTTCAATGGGAAAATGGAGCCCATTTTTGCCCGTTTCCGGTTTCTGGTGGGTTTCATGTATTCGAAAACCCCGTCGGCCGCCATTTTCCTATTGAACTTTTCAGAAAATCACTTATAAATTTCGAATAAGGTATCGGATTGGGCTGAAACTTTGACATCTGTTTGTGACCTCTAGCGCTACCTTTGGGCGGAGAATGAGTGTTCGGCGATACCTAATTTATTGTTGCAATAAAAAAATAAAAAATGTAATTTTTTTTGTGACACTTTGTACATTGTTTAAACTATGTGCAAAAGCTATCCACAGACCCAGAATCGTTGCCTGGCCATTCATTGCATTTATCACTGGATTCGTATTAAAACTAATTCTTATCATTTATTGCTGTGAGTTAATTGTTAACCTCGGCATTTTTTTTTATTATTATGACTCCCGCACCAGTCCTACTTTCGGTTTACCAAACTCAATATCAAAACCAGAGTGTCATTTTTTGTGTTTTCCAGTCTCGTGGTTTTGGACATAATAAACACCCAGCTACCTAAATGAGACACCAGACCGCCAGAAAAATAGTTCATTTGTTTTGATTTTTTAGGTAGTTAATTCCTCAAGCTAGAATTTCGGAAACCCAAGTCTATCACGTCATTACGTTTTCCATCCACAAAGAGCCAAACACATGCGCGACAAAAGGGCCGGCCCGTCATGTTGCCACCCGCAGAGCCGAGAAACCAACGCTCGGTCACGGACTTGTAGAAGATTCGCGTTCATTCTTGCACCAGACGTAACTTTTGCCCTGCTTTCTTGTTCTCGAAAGTGCCAGTTCATCCTCGCCCCGAGCGCGCGACGCTGGAACCTTTTTGACGAACTTTCGAGATAGTGACGCACTGTAGATAAGCAGCTGCCCGCGACCTTGTCGAGTCACTCTCGCTCTCGCTCTCTGTTACGCTGCCGAATCGCCGCCTGCTTTTCTGCTGCTTCGACGCTCTTTCTCTTTACTTATTCTGTTTGGCACAAGTTCGCCGACTAAACCTTTATTTTTCAGTTCACTGTTCGTCCTCTCGTCACCTTCATTCGTGACAATATGAATCTGATCACATTGAAATATGTGTAATTGGCCTCTGAAATCTCCGATAACGGCGCACAGGCAATTTTACAATTTTCAACGCGTCGGTGGTTTTGTTGTGCATGTGCCTCGCCGTTTGGCTCAGGACAATTTTCGCCTTTTGTTCTGCCCACATTTGCTGGAGACGTGACCTCGGAGCGTAGGCAACTGGCCCCCTTGCACGAGAACTGGCGCAGCCGTTCACGTTCCAAAGAAAGCTCGCGCAGAGAAAAAAGGGCAAGGGACCAGGGATGTCTAATTCAGGATATAGAAAAATACCCCACTGTATCGAAGCGCCACCACACACGATTTCTCGCATTGATGTACAGGCCTGGAAGGAGATCCCACCGCCATCTGTTGGTTCAGAATCACACTAACCAAGGGTGGGGTTGCACCTTAACTGCTTCGCTGTAAAAAAAGTGTGCGTGCGTGTGCGTGCGTGTGTGTGCGGGGGGGGGAGATGGGGGGTTAGTTTTAAACACCTTCTGTGTTGCAAGGTTCCTCTTCCCCGCATCTTTGGCGCAGACCAAAAAACGTGGCCCTGGAAACTACTTTGTTTGCAAAAACGCTCTTGCCAAAAAGCACGTTTTTGTCGTGCCAAACGCTCGCGCCGTTAATTGGCTTTCACTGAGTTTGAACCTCTTGCAGCGTGCATTTTGCACCATCGAATTCGATCTTCTCAGCAAGAAGAAATCACAATGACCACCAGCCTATAGTGTGATGACGTCACGTGCATACCATGTTAAAACAGTTGAGCTTTCTGGTGAAATGTGATGTTCGCAACACTAGCAATAGATGTCCTAATTGTAAAGTTGTGCAGTATTTATAGCAGTCTCGCGATGATATATGGCAGCCTAGAGAAATGTTAGAGGGCATGACTATTCAAGCATAGTGTCGTAAAGTGAGGGCCCAAAACAAGTGCAGGTAAAATCGAATATAACATTAGCCTCCCGAGGCAGTATTTCGCGAAGTTTCGAGCTCATGCAAGCTGATGAAATGTGATTTATACTAAGATTTTAAGAATCTTTGTATGTCCTTCGCGCTATTTATGTAAAATTATGAATTTCATTGCGTGCATCTTTTCGCATCTCTTTTTGCAATAAGGCGTTCTGTAAGGGATTTTTTGGGAAAATAACATTATTTATCTCTCTCTTTTTGAACATTTCGTGTATTTTACTTCCAATTTATCATGTGAGCACAGAGTCCTTTTTGGCGTACCCTGCAAGCCTGATGTTTCACACTGCCAATCAGCAAACAGAAAAACACTTTTACGCAGACTCCACAGCTCGCGTAGTTTCGAGTATCGTCCTTCCGCGTCGGTCTCAAGCGGTTATGTGAACTTTATAAAGTAATATTATTGATCATTATAAAAATATATTTAATTACTAACTGAATATCTGACAACAGAAATAAAGGGCCGATATCCATAAAGCAATGCCTCCCAAATTATCTGAAAGGTGTTCTGCCAATCTTTTCCGGCCTTCTTATCTTCGACAGGCACGTTGTAAGTGATATGGGACAGCCTTACACACATTTCTGATTTTGAAGCTAATTTAAATAACTATTTAGGAGAAACCAGCTGACCGAACCAACCGTACAAATGAGAGGAGAACGAGAGAGACGCATTCAACCACTGGATCTCTCGTTCTCCTCTCATATGTACGGTTGGTGTGTTCAGCTGGTTTCTCCTACATATGTTTAACCAACGTGCTCAGCTCTTTCCCGTGGTTGAATAACTATGTGCTCCTCACACATGTAACTTCTCAAACATTTAAAAGTCTGTTATTGCCTCTTTTATGTGGTGAACATTACTTTTATGTGTCTGTGGGCTGGACAAAAACCAAGTAAACAGAAGCGCGCGGCGGAACTATGACGATTACGCACGCAAACCGTCGGAAAGTGTGCAATTAAGTAGCTGCCATGTCGAGTGGAACGTGGAATACTATTTTGGAACTTAACCCGAGACTGGGGTAGAAACAGAAACTTAAAAGTAGAAGAAAGAAGAAGTTTCTGTTTCTACCCCAGTCTCGGGTTAAGTTCCAACATGGTAAATATCCACCAGCTCGCCTGTACTTTGACCGTTTTTTCATTAATTGTGAAATACTACTTCGTTTTACTTAACAAAAAAGAATCTTGAAGGACGCTTAAGCTTCGCCTTTAAAAGGGGAACGCGATAGCGTTAACGGGCCTCTTTTGCATCGCATTCTCATTTGCCGCGCAAGCGTGCCTCGCGTGGCCTAGTGAAAAGCGTCTGACTGGCAACCAAAAGGTCGTGGGTTCGAATCCCGCCTAAAATTCTTAACTTTTTTTTCTTTAAGGCAAATGAATTACTTTCAAAAGTGAAATCATTTCAGACATACGGCGACCTTTAATTCGCATTACATGTCGAGTTTTAATCACTCCCATTCCAAGCTTGATGTCACGTTTCACGTAAGCATTGTGGGTTGTTTGAAATTCCTGCGCGAGGGCACGTAGCTCTGACGTCATGACCATATATCGACCAATTAGGAATTTTCAGTCACACCACCGACATCGGCTTTTCTGCGACATGAGCTCCTCAACGGTATCGGTTAAAATCATTAATTAACAAGGGTGATGCTCATTTGCAAATTAAATTGACCGGCATCTTGTCAACAACAAACCTCAACAGCCAGGCTATGCCAGCTTATCCTGTATAAGAAAATGTTCTCTCGGGCAGGCGCAATTTTGGGCCTGATTCGATCTGAGTGCGAAGGTGCGTATATATTAGAGTGAACAATTGCGATTACTCCGTGCTGCATGATTAGTTGCATGCGTGCAGTGCTGAGTGTAAACTATGTTTGGTTAGAACAACAAGCATTTTGATTGCCGCTTGGTGTTTCTATAAAAAATAGACTGAAAGAAATTATCCTAAAACTGTTGTGACATTTTGAAAATTTCAATACGTTTAGCTCAGTTGTGTCGTCATCATATACATATATATTGTGAAGCGTATTTCGTAAACCATATTTTATGATATATATGGCCACGAGGTGCTCATTTCATAATTTTATGAGATGTAATTAATTCCTTAGTTCAAGGACACAATCACGATTTCACTTTTAATACTGCGACACAAAGTTGTACCAATCACGGGTATTTTAGGCGACCTGCCACACTCCGCGACAGCATTTTATACCGTGTAAATAGATCAGCTTGAACTTTAGAATTTTGCTTAAACACGAAGAAGGGACAAGAAAATACAGTATAGTTCTAAATTTCAAGCTGATCTATTTACAGGTATGTACCAACAAGCTCAACTCTTTAGTCTTGTACTTAAACATTTTGATTCACGTAAAATATATGTTACTGGTAAACAAAGGGATGTTGAGTCGTATGAACACGACGTTATGTACGTTAATGTAGACTTTCTTCTACTCTTGCGTCGAAATTAAATAACTGAATTTCATATTTTTGGTACCTAAAAACAAAAGTAAATTACACGGACGATCGAAGAAACTATATAGTTAATCGTCTCACGGCGTAAATAGTGTATATTGCGAGAATAACGCGGAAAAAATATTCTCAATTTAGCGGTTCAAACCGGTTCGAACCGGTTCGAACCGGTTTGAACCGTTATTTTTTGCTCCCCGGAACTGAACCGGAACCGAACCGAAAGTCGTGAACCCGAACCGGAACCGAACCGATAAAAATTTCGGTTCGACACTCTGGTTTTCAGCGCTACAAATCTATCGCGTTCATCGCAAACGCAGTTGAAATCGCTTAATAAAAACCAGACCTTTATCACACTCCAGGTAACTGCGCAAGAATTGGAAAATCTCCTCTCCTTGTCGCGCGTTGGTAGGAGCATATACGCACATCACACGCCACTATACACTACACAACGTAAAAGCACAGGAAATGAAACGACCCTGCTCATTCGAGACCACCTGCAGATTTTTAAGGTTTAGTCTTCTTAAGAAAAAGAAAACATCCAACCGAAAATCCCATGGCACGACTCACACACGCTTCATAACGAAAAATAAAGGGGGCTCACTGGTGCTCTATAGCAATGTCATTATCGTTCGCCATTTTAGTCTCTTGTATTGCAAGGAAATCTGACTGCGCATAACATAGCAGGCGTTGCAGCTGGTACTGCTTCCTTCCCAAGTTCAACCCCCGAATGTTTAAGGTGCCGCAATTGAGGGGCTACGTGCAATAATGATACAAGTACAATTGTACCATTTCTGATATTAACGGTCCCAGATGTTACACTTATGCATGTGGCACTCCACTTTTGTAGTAGGGAACACTGTACACTTATATACTCGAAGTTCAAACGCTATATTGACATTGACATGCACAGATAAAACTATTGAGGGACTTTTTTGGCGAGCTCTGCATATGGACTTGTACCACTATTGCACGTAGCCCCTCAATTGTTGGTCATTTTGATTTCATTGCAATACGCACCCCATTTTTAACGGTCAACATAATATCATAACCGATAGCGATTACGTCTACAGTATTAAAAATCCTCGCCCAGCTTACTTAATTGCTTGTCCTCGCAAGGCACGCTTGGACGACTTGGGAACGAGCAGGAGTTTATATGTTTCTATATATGTTTCGCTATCTCTTTTTCCAAACATTATTAGAATACTTAAGAAAAATAGAAGTATGATGTGAGTGGAATCACAAACGCTATTCGCAGACTGCTTTGATTTTGTAATAATCGCACACCCTTGTCACGAACTATTACCATAACTTTATGTTATATACAGAGTGTTTCACGAAAGGTCGACAAATTTGATACTGCGAAAACTACGCGTCGCAAGAAAAAACGGCTTGTGTCGTTGTGGTCCTGGGCCAGGGGCCTATTTAGGAAAATTATTAAAGTCCGGGATAATTAGATTTTTAATTATTTTTGCGTAATTAACTTCTTAAATATTGTGTTTAACGGCATGGTTTCAATGAGAAAATTGCTCAGCATCATCAAAAAACACTAAATCAACAAATTGCAGAACGATAGAAGTCACGCGAAGCATTTTACGGCTTTCTGAAAACCGCACAAATTCGACGGATTTTTAAGTTTTGGTTTGCTATCGGAGCGCATCTCGGCACCGGCGGCCCCGTGGAGGGATAGTGCATCCAGCCTTTGCTGCGCTGTCATCGCGCCTACGCAGCAGAGGCTGGTTGCACTATCTCTCCACGGGGCGCGGTGCCGCCGGGGTCGAGATGCGCTCCGATAGCAAACCAAAACTTAAACACCCGTCGAATTTGTGCGGTTTTTCAGAAAGCCGTAAAATGCTTCGCGTGCCTTCTATCGTTCTGCAATTTGTTGATTTAGTGTTTTTTTTTATGATACTGAGCAATTTTCTAATTGAAACCATGCCCTCAAACACAATATTAAAAAGTTAATTACGCAAAAATAATTAACAATTTAATTATCCCAAACTTTAATAATTTTCCTTAATAGGCCCCTGGCTCCAGTACCAAAAGGACACAAGCCTTCTTTTGTTGCAACCCGTAGTTTTCGCAATATCGAATTTGTCCATCTTTCGTGAAACACCTTGTTTGTATGTAGTCATGGGCGAATAGTGGATCTTGAGTTCGAAGCAATTTTGAAGCAAATAGTGATTCTTGGCCGAATATTTTGGAATCAAATATCGAATAGTTTCTCCAAGCCTTTCGCAACTGCACCATGCTTAATTTTAACAAGAGCCCAGCTAAACTTGAGAAGGTTGTTTCCAAGCTTCCACGAGTCCATTTTTAAGCTGAGTTAATTTGAATTAAGCTATATTCATAGACTGTAGCCTCAGAAAGTTCAATGCCTTCATTGGGATAGCAAGTAAATTACATGATTTGACATAAAATTAAACCTAGAGATGCCCAGCCATACCTAATCATTGAGATTTATAAATTATCTTGCTATGTGCAAATATATATATATTTTATATCTAGATTTCGAAAAAAAGAAAACTTAGAAACAATAATTAATGATGAACGCAGGGTGTCAGAAATCCGTGCTTAGTACGTACTCTTGCATAATAGCCAGTTTAATTTTGAAATTTTTACTGTAGTGTAGCAGGAATGGACAGAGATACTCTAAAATGTATTTTGAAATGCAAATACTGGGATACATGACGAATACTGCTAAAATACTGATACTGAAATGCATCCACGAAACGGAGCTCCGCGGGTGCTGCTTCTCCACAGCGCACCGGTGCACCGTAAGAGGGCACTCAACGGGGCTAGCCTACCACCATCGACACTTAAAAAAAAAAAAAAAACCGAATATCGCAGTTCATATCGAAGCGAATGTCGAACAGCGTATTATTCGAAAGTACTACGTATCAGAAATACATTTCAAAAATAAATAAAAGATATTTGGAAACACAAATACAGAAACAAAGTTTGCCGAAGCACTAATAGTCACATATTTACATATAAAAAAGGCTTCTTTTTTTGTGTGTGTGATGTGAGCTTTTTTATAGCCGGCTAAAAGTTACTATTTGTTCAGAAATTAAATAACTTTGTGCTGCATGTTTTATTTCCTCGTATACAGTAGTAGCTTTTTAGATAGCTCATCGATCAGCCGCTGCCGATTTGGGCAAAGAGTTATATAGCGAACGAGATTAAGCGTTCCAGAAGTGTCAACGAACACGGGATAATATTGAAACGAACGAAGATCGTTTTCACACCTGAAAAAGTTTTAAAACCATGCAAATATATATATATATATATATTATTATTTTTATTTTTAATAGATATGAAGATTACGCTCGGAGGTGGTATATAGGTAGGCTCCGTTGAGAGGGTTTATACTTCTAAAGCGAAAAACGAGTCCTCCAGTGAAAACAAAAACACATACTGACCGTGAGGTAAAGCTTGAAGTTGAACTTGGGCGTCCTCGAGCCAGAAATTATTTTCGTATAAAATTGACATTTTTTTTAACATAAATCTGTGGGAATTAAGCGAGCCCTTAGTAGGTTGGAAATACTTTTCATCCATAATGCAGTGCAGTTCTCTTTTAGATATATTGCACGCCTTCGAAGCAATGTCACAAGAACCACTAAATTTGTTTTATATTTATCCAAATATCGCCGAAAGGTCAGCATCCTCTAATCCCATGTTGGTACCTTTTTCGCGGTCACTTCAGGACGTCACTTGGAATGAAATGATGCTCTTTTATCTGATGATATGAAGGAGAAAACGTTTTGCTCGCCCTAGTAAATGGTGCTGGGAGAGCAATGTACAGTTGAAAAGCTCGTACCCACAGCGCCTTCAACGTTTTGATTATACAAAGATAGTTGCCCAACTGAAGCACTGCGGAAGACACAGGTCATCTTTGGAAAATAGGGAAGAGGGTCGCCAAAGTCGGGGTCATAAAGTTCGAAACGAAACTTAGCTTGATGACAAAGCCCTCAATGTCGCCATTACTGTACCTTCTACCCTTCTGAAGCACGAAAGAAGAAAGGAAACAGTTTTTCGAGCTTTCGCTTGGGGGTCATGGATTTCTCGATTTCTAGCCATCCTTAGCGAAGGCAACGCTAGGCGAAGAGAGAAGGGGCGAGCACCAGAAGAAGGCGGGACGGGAGAGGAGGATGAGGGGCCACACAACAGCGCGCGCGTGAACAGCCTACACTCTGGTGACGGCAAAACATTTTTTTTTTCCTACGGGAGTCTCCACAGATTTAACAAACGAAAAATTAGAGACGCCGTGATCACGCACGCCACGCAAGCTGTCTGTCAAGTTCCAGGCTTGTTTCTGGACATTTTAGAGGTTGTATCTTTTAAAAAGTAACATTAAACTCAGTAATTATGTAAAAAAAAAGTTTTAAAACAAATTATACACGTTCTTTAAAATAAATTAAGAGTCATCAATTAACATAGAAGCGAACTTCGAAGCGTTCTGCTGGAATCACACTTGCTACTTCACTAGTAGAGCGCCCGCGTGGCGGACCCTCGCCCCGAGTGATAAGTTTACTGGAAATCTTTTGCGCATAGGTCCTCGGGGCAGTGGCGTCACCCCCCCCCCCCCCCCCACTCTCTCTCGTGGCCCGCCGCAACGCACCCCCACCCCTCCCCCCCGCTCTCGCGTGGCCCGCCGCGACCCCCCCCCCCCCCCCCCCCCGCTCTCGTGGCCCGCCGCGACACCCCCCCTGAGCGCTGCACCCGGGGCGGTCCGCCCCCCGCCCCCCCCCCCCTTGTGACGCCACTGCCTCGGGGCAAAATTTGTCTTCGTATTCCGTGTTGATTCAAGCGATCAGTAGTGAGTGAGCACCGTTTCGTGCGCTTTTAAAAATATAATCTGCGTGAAATATATTTTCGACTGAAGACGCCCGCCACCTTTCCCCTCCTTGTGTTGGAAACAAATTGTTTCATCATCATAATTTCGATAATAGAAGAAAACCCTTGCGCCACTTTCGCTCCTCAACGCTGCTCCTCACGCTCGTTATGAACAGACTTTATACGACGCATGCGCAAAAGTGGCGGCGTAATATGGAGTGTCGTTATCGGAGTCATCGAGGCGATCCAATCGTCTGCTAATACCTAAAAAATGAGTAGAGTTTGTAGCCTTCCCAATGTGGGAGTTACTTCGAAAGCACACACCTCTTTCACGCGTCAAAATGAGCATTCAAATATGCCGCCGCCGCCTCTAAACAGCGTAGAGATATGAATGATTACTCCTGAACCCTGCGAAATGGGTGGTATTCTGCGCTACCTAGCCAATTATGGCAGCTTTCTCGTGTGTCTACTGAGTCACACAGCTGCAGTTTAAAAAGGTTGAAGGAGTCCAAGGAGTCCAAGTAAGTTCAGCAAAACATTCTCCACTTCGCCAGCCTAAAGTTAATGTCGATTATTTTTAAACGTCTTGTCTTTTAAACGCTCTATTCTTTGAGCGTCGCACGTGACGTTCAAATCAAAACTTCTCCTTCACTTCCTGTTTTCTGCTTCACGCGTGCAGGGACGCAAGGCGTGCTGCGTACTCACGAGAAGTGTGGAGTAAAACATCGCGTACTTCATTCAAAGGGTACTCCGTTCCTACTCTAATTTCAGGCCCCAATTAAGACAGAGGAAACTCCGAGTACTTTCCGATAACCAAAGAAATGTCTCATTTGCTGAAACACGCCTTCAAGAGCGGCAGGGGGGCCGCGATATTAGTTCGGCAGCGCGGTCGAACTCTCGTGTTCTGCCGCCACGCTTCGCAAGGTTCTCACATGGACGTCCCCATCACCGAAGAAAGACCTCTCGAGCTCACCCCAACGAAAACGAAGGTCAAGAAAGAACCATTCGTCAAAAATCTGTTCGTCGGCAAGTTCGATAAGGTAAACTGTCTCGCGCTGGTTGAACTGCCGTGTATATGGTGTGTGGTGCCCTTCAGAGATACCTATCTTCGATCCCGTTGGATCGACGTTTTATTTTTCCAGTCTATGCTAGTCTATCCAGAAGTCCTGAACAATGAGCGGCTCAAGGAGCTTGAGTCCATGGCAGACGCGGTGCGGAAGTACTTCGACGAAAACGGTATGCTTCCTCGTTCACGCGCTCCCGTCTCTGCCTTCCTCAAAGGAAAGGCGGTTTGTTTCTTCGTAAGTATACGTTTAGTGTTTGGTGTTTTTGGTGGTGATTTCCAGTGGACACACCCAAGATCGACCGGGAGAAGCAGATTCCGCCAGAGGTCCTGGAGGGCTTCAAATCCCTGGGATTGTTTGGACTGCAAGTCCCATCGGATTACGGTAACTCTCTACCCTCCTTTACACGCGCAACGAAACCGGAGTCAGCTGACAGACGGGACACATTTTGGTTGTGTCAGACGTTCGCCTACTTTATTTCTGCTTTTGGAGTTTCATGATGCTCGTACCCATAGTATTCCTAGATACACACTGCATCCTCTGGACTCAATATCATCACAGAAAAATCTCATGTGAAAATCTTCCTTTGTTTCGTTTTGGTTGTAGTAATGCGGCACTGCGGGCCTCAGGTATGGGCCAGTGGCCTTTCTGTGGTGTCACAGCCTTTAGGCTTAATAAATATTATTATTATTATTATACTGGTGCTCACGTTAACCTTTTTAAAGCCCACAATGATCTTTGTGTGTTTGCAGCTAATTCAGTCAACTCTAGACGGCGGCTACAGTAGATATTATGCCGTAAAATGGTCGGGAAAATTCAGCTACCTGCACATAGAAAGCTCAGACTCTCACCAAACGTGCGTTGAGGTGGTGCATTTTAGCTAATAAAATTTTAAGCCTTAGATTTTTCTTTTTTTGGTGAGAAATAGGGTTATTAATCTTACCAAGGTTACTGGCGGACAGGTTCGCAGACGACCGTGTTAGCGATGCTAGAGAGCCTAGATTGTAGAGGGGTCGATATCGGATCATACATAGAGCGTCCCCATCACAATTTGCAATCTAATGGCGGGTGCCTCTTGTGGAGATTGGTTGCAGGTACGCAAGTGCTGCGTTTTCGCGTGGGAAGGAGGAAAGGAGGCAGAAAGGCGAAGACGCTCACATATGGCCAACACGCTCGTCACCTTCTCGCAGCTCGTATTGCAAATGTGACCTCTATCAAGCAATTGGAAACTCTCTGTAATGTAGGCTCTCTAAGTGATATTTGTAGCGCATGGCGCCATCTCCCGATATGCGGAGCACGCGGATGGCACACCCTGTCGTCTGCTCACTGCGTCTATCGGGATATGGCCTCACAAGTTGCATTCAGTGCTTACCTGGTCATCCGCAAACCCATCTGCCGTTGTCCCTGGCAAGTTTGCTGGCCACATTTTTCACAGAAATAAAGCTATGGCTTTCTTTCTGTGCACATTCGGAGAAAGTATGAGCTGTGTATGTGCCAGCACCGACTTTTCCGACTCTTATTACAAAACTAAGATCCTCTGTCTTAATTGGGCCCTCTGCACCACTTTGCTATTAGTATGTCTGTGCAAGAGAGAAGAGCTACAGTGCCACAGAAAGGCACTGTAGCCCGTTCCGGGAGTGTGCGATGCCGTGGTTAAATTTGCACTATAAATGTGTGCTAAGAGCAGGCTTCCGCCGTATTCTTTTCCACATCATCAACGTTGTCATTCTCACCAAACTATAAATAAGTCATAGTGCATGGTGAATACCTTCTTTTTAACGACCACTTTGAGGTAGAGTGGAGCTTTCTGAATTTGGTGGCTTCTAGCACAATTGTGTACAAGAAGGATGTTTCCATTTAGTTTAATGATATGTTCATTTTTTCCCAACCAGGGGCCTTGACCTGACAGCCACTGAATATGCAAGAATATGTGAAGTCACGGGAAGAGATGGTTCTATTGGCGTTACCTTGGCAGCACACAACTCTATTGGACTGAAGGTAGGTTGGACAGTCTTGTTTGCTTCATCTTTTCCTTCAGCAGATTTCCATTATTTTCCAAATGAAGCACACATAAAAATATGCACACAGTACTTATTTGTATTATGACTTGTGCACCCTTAAAGGGCCCCTGAAAAGAAAAAGAAGTTTTTTTTTAAACAGTCTGGTTGGGACACTCGTGTCAAAAAATAAATTTTACGCTATTTTGTTTGTTTTTTAGAGCAGTATTGACGGCGAGAGATTTATTTGAAATCATGCGCGAAATCCATGACGTCACTGGTCATTCCGGAATGACCATCTTGGTCGTGATGCCCAAGCCGCTCCACCTCTCCTCCACGCGCCCGAAATGCCGAGAGAGAAAACAAGTGGAAAGGAGGTGACTGCCAACTAAATCGCGTCTCGCGCCGTCAATATTGCACTAAAAAATGTTTTTTTTTTTGCGTAAAATTTTTTTTGACACGCGTTTCCCAGTTTGATTGTTTTAAAAATAACTTTATTTTTCTTTTCAGGGGCCCTTTACAATGATGAACAATGATGTCATTAAAATATTACATCATTGTTTGCATTTGTTTTTTGGCCGAGGCTACATCCACGCGCCGACTTGTGCAGTCTGGCTTTGGTTGCGAGCTTTCCTGCACATTCTGCCGCACAGCCGAGGTTAAGGCCTGACCACACTAGCGTAAACGGCACCGCCGTGCGGCATTGCCGTCCGGCGTCCCAACGCGAGGAGTCCACATTGGCCTCCGTTTTCCGGGCGTCACGTGACAGCACTGGATCTCGCGATCGTGCCTCCCGTCAGATTTCCCGCTCTTTCGTCGTCTGCTCTTCGTTAGATTCTTCCGTTTCGACTCTCACCTTTCGCATATATCAGCATCGAAACCACTCTCGCTGCCTACATGGTAGGAGTCCATGATGACCTGGTGATCAGCGTGAATGTGATTATTTTAGCCTGCTCATTGATCTTGCGACGGCGCCACGCTCTGAAGGGAAGGAGGCGCAGGTTTTGGGTCCGGCCGAGTTGGTTCTACCGAAACGCCGAAGGACAGGTCAGTGCTTTGCTGCCCCGGCCGCCGGCGCGCCAGAGATGAAGGCATGCTTTCGAAAGTGTCACCAAATCAACAAAACATCCGTCACAACACTGACGACATGCAACCAGTGCCACGGAGAAACTCACTTGTAATTCCGAATTCCTCTTCTATAATTTCCCAGAGGTTGTTCTTAGCCTCATTATCTAGGTAGTCTGGCTGCGTCTTGCCATATAAAAAGGGAAACAGTCGCACAGTTTCAAGGAACCGCTCCGTTGCGGAAGGCATCGGGGGGAAATGGGGATATCAGACGACACGAAACACGTCCTTCGGAACGTGGAAGACTCGCGGCGGCGGACCGGTTTGGGGACGTAGCCAAGTCGGGAGGAGATAGGCTCCATCCGCACAAAAGGTCACGTGACTTATGATATAAAGACACAATTTGTTTTTATGTACATAATTTGCTTTCTTATGAGTAAATATAGGATATAAAAATAAAGAGATTAGATTTTATTAGTGTATTAAAGTTAACATGTCACGTGACCTTACAAATGTTTATACAATTTATCACTTTTTTTACTGTTTTCTAAGACAAATAGCAAATATCATGCGTCGTAAAAAATTTTGATAGATATCTTTATAGTTATGTTGGCCAGGAGTTGCACACACGTGTGGGTGGCGTGCATGCCATCCGTGCGCGTGTGAGTGCAGCAGTGTGGTGCAGGCTTGGTTGGCTTGGTGCAGGTGCAGCCTCCGGGGCCTTCGCCCATGTGTGCATCGCTGCCGGCGAGACAGTGAGGCTTCGCTGTGTGGTTGGCTGGTTCGAGGCGTTTTAGTGCGAGCTTATGCCCATCAAAGGAGACGAGTGCGAGCCCACCGCTCCATACGTTCTTGACTTGCACGCACGCTCGCAATCTCACAAAGATTGTGAGAGAAGGGAAAACATGCATTAGGCCCAGTAATAACAAACATACTGAGAGCATTCAATCGAGGAAACTGGGTAAAATATTCCAGTAACAGTTTATTCCATGACAAATAAAACAGTAGCCGATGCACAGATGCTACTCGTCTGCGTCATCAGCGATGAATACGAAGCCCTTCTTGCGGCAGAACTCCTGCAGGAGCCAGTTCACGTCTCTGTGCCGATCATTCAACGCCTGGATCTCGGCACTCTGACTACGCTCACACTTCAACGAAGAGAACCTGCATGTTCTCTTGCGGCAGAACTCCTGCAGGAGCCAGTTCACGTCTCTGTGCCGATCATTCAACGCCTGGATCTCGACACTCTGACTACGCTGACACTTCAACGAAGAGAACCTGCATGTCCTCCTGCCTCCCGCCTCGGAAGGACGGAAGAAAAGGCGATCTGCATCGTCGGATTGCGTTCCAAGATCTGAGCGGCCAGTTGACGGTACTTGTCAGTGTACGCGCTGGCACAAACGCTGGTGTTGTTTGTGCCAATGTGCAAAATGACTGCATCAATATCGAGCAGGAAGCCTCGCTCCTAATGCCACTAAACGCCCGCACTTCGACAGCCACCCGGTTATTTGATGGGAAATATTGGGACAAGTATTTCACCATCGAATCCCCGGCAACCAAAACTCGAGGCATGTCAGAAGCGCGACCGTGCTAATACACAATGGGCCAAACTCCTTGACCAAACAAACAAGAAAAAGAACATGAGAGAAGTCTGGAGTGTGCCTCCGTCCACACAGGAAGTGACGTAGTGTGCCAGAAGTGACGTAGTGCGTGGATGGAGCCCTGTCTCCTCCCGACTTGGCTACATCCCCGCGCGTGGATGTAGACACTCCCTTTTTTCTTCTTCCTTTTGTTTATTGTGGGTATGTTCAGCAACATTGTCTTATTTCCATTATATCTGCAGTTTTGATGGAATCATGAGCTTTTTTTATGATTCACTAACAAACTCAAAATGTTCAAGGGGACATTGCTTGGTAGAACTAAGTATAGATATGCAGATAACACAAGTGCATACCTTTTTTTTTTTATCACTGGTGCATTTATGTGAATTTGACCAAACTTGTGGGGAACTTATTTCCTGCAGTGAATGAAACTGCCCTTCAAAAACGTTAGAAACAAACAGTTTTATAGAAAAATAGAATATGAAGTGCCACAGGGTAAAATATGTCAAAAACTCAATTTTATGTTTTCATAAACTTTTTGTTACTTGCAGTCTGCTTACTTCACTCAAATTACTAATAATTTTTGACATTGCAGGGGCTATTATGCAGCATTTTTAGAAGGAAATTTCTTATTTCTTACTTTTGATGGTTATGGCTTTACAAACTTGCAAACTTGTAACCCAGAGAAATTTTGCTAAAAACAAAGCAAATTGGATGTTTGTGTTTGACAGCATGAGGTCAGTCTGCCTTAGACACTTGGGAAATAGAAAATATTTTTGATATAGCAGCAGGTTTTGGACTGCGAGCTTCACTATCCCAGCCAGCTTTTCACTCTGCTACCCTTGCGCTTTCTAGGCCATTCTCCTGTGTGGTAATGAGGAGCAGAAAGCAAAGTACCTGCCGAAGCTGGCCACAGGAGAGCACATTGCTGCCTTTTGCCTCACTGAGCCTTCAAGGTACGACCTGTTAAAATTTCATACTACTGCTCTTTTGCTTCCATTATAACACTCATTTGCATCTTTATAGCAGTTAGAAGCTACATGTCACCCTTGGCATTCCATTGAGCAATACGCCTGCCATGACTCAAATCAGCCCAAAAGAATTCAATAGACAAATATTTGTCGTAGAAGTGGACAGGTAATTTGCGAGGCTGGCAAACAGTTAAGCACCAAAAACTTAGAATTTAATATTTTATATCCGGAGAAACTGGCTAAAGCCATGTATGAAAATAATGAGTGCACATTACAGATTTTTTTTTAAAAAGCCATGAAAACTAGTGCAGTCTATGCAGGTGAGTTATATGACCAGGGGACACAATATAGGGGAATAATCATCACGATAGGTCAGTTAATTAACTACAC
Organism: Ixodes ricinus; assembly: GCA_037355805.1. NCBI lineage: Eukaryota > Metazoa > Arthropoda > Arachnida > Ixodida > Ixodidae > Ixodes > Ixodes ricinus. The sequence goes on along the minus strand of JAZHYW010064928.1, from coordinate 88,161 downwards.
TTTGTTAATTAAATTTTTTTAATTATTGAAGGTAAACATATGGTTCCAATCTGAACTGAGCATCATGAAAAAGCACTAAATAAGTAAATTTTAGAATGATTCGTGGCGCTTGGGAAGCACGTGGTCACCGCTCATGCAGCAGGTGCAAGACTGGCAGTGCAAAAACGCGGCCGAAATTTTTCTGAGCTTCGCTGACTTATTGGTTTTCGATGACACTCGGCAAGCTTCTGATTAAAACCATGTCTTTCTCTTCAAGAATTGAAAAGTTTTTTTAACAAGTTTTACCTAATTAATTGGCTTATTGTGACAATTAGCCCCTATATTGTGTCACCCTGGGTCGTTTAACTCACCTGCACAGACTGCGTTAGTGTAGCTTTCTACGGCTCTTTTTAAACAAATATGTAAAGCCTAAAAAACAAAACAAAAAACACCCTGTATATTTTGACTGTTCTGTTGACATGTTGATGATGTTGGTTTCAAACCTTTTCTGTTTTTGTTTTCTTTCAGTGGTAGTGATGCTGCATCAATCCAGATGACTGCAACACTAAGTAGTGACAAGAAGTTCTATCATTTGAATGGCAGCAAAATCTACATCAGCAATGGTGGCATCGCCGACGTAATGACCGTTTTGCAAAAGTCAAGGTGGATATGCCAGATGTACGTTGTTCTGAATTCACTCATTTTTTTCCGCAAGATTCACTCTTGCATGGAATGGTCGTACCTGGCCGACATATGTTTCGTTGAGTATAAATTCACGTCCGATCATTAGTTGCTTGCCCCGAGTATTGATTACGTTTACAGATATGCTTACAGAAGTCGCTGCTGTACCTCCTGGTGTATAAGAATTTCGTAACGCCGTCTTTTCTTGTAGGCTTGCAGTTTGGTGGCCGTAAGTACCACATCAGATTAGATGGGGCTAATCACATGCAACATGTTCATATAAATGATGTTAAAAAGTACTATAACCCTGATTATTCTCAGATTTTAGTACTTATATGAGGTATTTTTTTAGGCTTTCTGGATTGTTTCTTAAAAAATTGAGAGTTACACTAATGTGGTCTTTGCAGGTGAGTTACATGGTCAGGGGTACATAAAACAGGGCTAGTAATCACAATAAGCCGAATAATTAACTAAAATTTGTTAATTTTCTAATTAATGAAAATAAACTTATGGCTTCAATGAGAAACTTGGTGAGCATCATGAAAAACCACTAAATTAGTAATTACAAATAGATTTGGTGCACACGCGTGTGCACCAAATTGTTTTCAACGACGTTCAGCAAGTTCTTGATTAAAAACATGGGTTTATTTTCACTAATTAAAAAGTTAATTAACACACGACCTAATTATTCAACTCATCTAGACGATTTGTCTCCTTTACTATGTCCCCATGGCCATACAACTCGCCTGCACAGACTGGAATTCTGTAGCTTCCGCAGCTTTTTTAAACCAAATCTGTAAAGATAAGGAAAAGCATAAAAAACACCACCTTATATATTTGATGATGTTAACAACTTCCAAACAAACAGTGTTCAACAGGGGCCCATAACTTTGTTGTTTTCTTCTACTCCGGTAGCGTAAGAAGGAAGGTGTTGTGACGGCGTTCATCGTTGAAAGGGGCTTCGGCGGTGTCACTTCCGGGCCTCCGGAGGACAAGTTGGGAATCCGTGGGTCTAACAGTTGAGTGCCGACGTTTTCTTTGGCCGCGGTCGCGAACACCGCGTCGCGTGGCGAGCGAGTCCAGTTAAGCGAGCCTCTTGAAACTTTGAGCGTCACATTTTATCGTTGCAGCGACGTCCGTGTTCTTTGACAACACCCCGGTTCCGGTCGAGAACGTGCTTCTCGGAGTCGGTGACGGTTTCAAGGTACGTGAGAAGTTGCTTAGCTCGCTCTCCTAAGTGAAACGCTACGGCAAGAATTTTAGCGAGTGCTGGGGTTGCGTAACTGGATGGGGCCTGAAATGCGCCTGCAACCGACGCCCGAAAAAGTGGTTCCCCCGATTTCCGCCCCGTGGCGTCGCAAAAGTGTCGCGTCGTCACCAACCGTTGTCCCAGTGGTGGCACAGCGGGGAAGTGGATGTAATAAATGCCTGTTTTATGTTCTTCTTTTTTTTTTTTAAGAACTTTTACATTTAAATGCCAGGATAGTGACATCCGAGAGCACGATACTCCGACTTTTGTGACATCATTTGTTGCCACTTTCGGGACGACTTCTGATGCATAGGTGGAGTAGGATGCTAAACACACCAGTTGGAGACACTCTCCAGGCACCATTCTAATAGTGTGTTAACAGTTTGGCAATCGAGCAGGCTAACATGATATAGTACACCCACATTTGAATTACTTTTTACCCCGGACCAGGTTATACTTCTGTAATGTAAGAAGAGAATTAACTGATTATCGCATTCCTACGTCATTCTCGAATGGCATAAAATGTCTGCAGTGGTAATTTGCCAAGCATTGAGAGCAGGAGATTTTGTTTTAGTTATTTATTTAACATATTTTAAATTGCCTGGTTAGGGCATTATATGTATGAGGGGGATACAGAATTTGATGACCCAAAATACAACATGCGAAAATGCACTTAATACACAAAAAAGAGAAACCATATCAACTAGAAAAAAACAAAGAAAAAGAAACAACAGCAATTTCAATGATCATGGTATTGTTATATACTTTATTTTATCCCAAACAATAGACACTAAAAAATTTCTGGTGTTTTATTTTTTTTTTTTATATATAGATTGCCATGAACGTTCTTAACAATGGACGGTTTGGAATGGGTGCAGCCATAGCGGGTGGCCTGAGAGACTTGATCTGTAAGTGTGCTTCACTTCATTTGAGAGCATGGTATTAATCTTATGAAACAAGCAAGTAGCCTATTACAGTAGACTCATTAATTCAAACTCCAGGAAGCCTGACTCTTGCTTGAAATATTGCAAGTTTGAATTATCAGAAATTCAACTATATATGATCCAAGATAAAATTAATTTTTATGTGTATTTTTTTTCATGTGTGCCATACCTACAAAGCAGGTGTGCCACACATGAAACTTTTGTGAAATGTATGTGATAAGATTGTCCCTCAAAAATGTTGTTGATTGTGGGCGGTTTAGACAGCACATGACGCCTCACAACGAAGTTTAAGTTTGTTCATCTATTGTCAACTGTCAGCCCCGTTGAGCGTGCTTCTTATCGAGCACTGGTGCACTGGGGAGAAGCAACCCCCGCGAAAACAAGGTCAGCGGTTATTGCTTTTCCACAGTGCACCGGTGCACGGAAAGAAGCGCTCAACGGCGTCGCGAGAACAAAAAGTATGAATTAACGCGAAAATTCCGTTTGAATTAAGCGGCCTATAAATACATTGAAAACATAGCAGAACAACCAAAATTTTGAATTTTGTTTGAATTTAGCAGAAGTATGAAATATCCGAGTTTAAATTATCGTAAGCCTACTGTATACTGTAGATTTCGTTGGAAGTCATATCGGATCCACTCAGACGCATTAAGAACGTCTTGCACAGTCGTAGCTGAAGGTATTTCATACATGTTAGCATTCTCCTTTGGGAACTTGGATGTTTCTGTGTTTCAATTTCTATGACTGCTTGAAAAGCAGTCATTAAAGTCAATATGGGGTTGTGCAAAAAAAAATAGATTTGCCCTGTCTTCATTTTATAAAATTGATGAGATCTCAAAGATCCTAAATCCCAAATATTGCGGCGAAATATTGCGTCCACATTTTATCAACCGTGTTTGAAAATCGTGTTTTTTGGGGTGTCTGAAACGACCATCCGACACTGTTGGCCAGCTTGAGCAACAAAACTTCACAAAAATACTTGTGTAAGGTTGACGATCTACTGTACTTCATTTTGTGTTCCAATAAAAAAAAGGAAATTATGAAAATAGCGAGGAATTTACTGGTGTTCTAAAATGAATTCGGCGGTACTATATCACGTGATTGCTGGTAACTTTTGTTTTCAAACACATCCGAGATTTCCGTCGTCTGGCAACCCTAGCGACGTCAGCTGCTGTCGTCCGCTGGTCACATTTTCTATGTGCGCAAGGTTTAGGTTGCGGTGTGTGCTCGCGTCGTTGGCATGTGTTGTGTGCGCCCAGCACTCACCATGCTGACCGTGTGTGTTCTGAGACAGTGCAGCACAAAGTATGATAGAGTGAATGACATTCGGTTTCGTAAGTTGCCGGACGATCCACAGCAAAGAGCAGCCTTTACTTCGAGCCATTGACCGCTATGGCCTGAATGACATCGGCCAGAGCCAGGGTTACGTGTGAAACCGAAATTGTCGTTTTACGCTAATAAATGAATCCAGACGATGAAACAAATGCATGTGGGTTACATCGTAGGGGACCGGTAATCTAAGTAAGCACATTGCGCTGAATTTTCAAAAAATGTTTCACAACCCTTGTAAGATATTTATGAAAGGGCAGGTTAAGACACTATCTAGAAGTTGGTGACATGGTTACATTAAGGAAAGAACCTTACTTTGCAATTTTTTCGTATGTTGCAACTCTAAACGTTTGCAAAGAGACGAACAGTCGCTCTGACCCGTGCAATCTGTGTCTAGCTCTCACGGCAGACTATGCTGTAAACAGGGTCCAGTTCGAGAAGCCGCTCTCGGAGTTCCACATGATCAAGGTGAGGGTCCCTCTTCTCAGACGAGCGGTTTGTTGAGGTCTCATCTCGGAAGACGTGTGCGGAGTAAGGTTGTTTGCGTTCCAGGACAAAGTGAGCGAGATGACGGCCCAGTTGTATGCCATCGAGAGCATGGTCTACGTTTCCTCCGCCATCTTGGACGTCGTCGAGGAACCTGACTGTGCCCTCGAGTGTGCCATTGTAAAGGTATGCTGGCTTGGGACAATGTTATTAACTTGCATGAAGGTTACAGGCTTTAATTGAGCTAATTGGTACATACTGATGAAAGGTCTGCTTTAACTTACAGAGACAAACGGAAAAAGGACAGAACAGGGCAAAAGAGCTGACTAACAGCTTATTGTACAGGAGTTGTCCATTAGATTTTATGCGGCAAGTGTTACTCTGGCCGAACAGGCCGATGCATCAGCGACAAAATTGGGGAACGTGCAGCAGAGTGCAGCGGCAGGCCCATTACCAGCTTATTGTAGGACATGCGAATGCGGTGCAGTATTCAGCAACATTACAGTTCTTGCAACGAACAAGAATCCTTACGCACGTGAGATGCTCGATGCACTAGCCATGAAAGAATGTGTGGATTACCGTGTTAGCACCTCATCCATCATGATTCACAGCAAAGAAAACTGTGTGTGCAGTGTACCACAGCCAGATAACTCGTGGGATGAAATTCGGCAGGTAACGTTAAACTTAATAATTTCATTGTGTAAATCTTTTTGTTACTAATAGTCATTTTGTGTATACAGTCAAACCCGTTTATAACGAACAGCAGGAAACGCTACATTCAGTTCGATATAGCAAGAAGTTCGATATAGCAAAAAAAATTTACAACGAACTTCCATGATGCGTTCGTTGTGAGGCGAGAGCTTCCCTTTCTTTGTCCTTTCTTCGCTTCCTCCTTGTAACAAAGCGCTATATTTTTTTTTTTTTTTTTTTGCATACGTGCAGGTTTTGGTTTTTTTAGCTTATCTCCCCTTCTGAGTTGCTTGCCTTTGGGGGCAACCGCTTTGGGATGAAAAGTTTTTTGTTTGTGCGTGCAGCGTGTTTTGATAGCTTTCTTCCCTTCTGAATCGCTTCTCTTTGCTCAATTTTGTTCACGGCCTGAGCTTTTGAAATTTTCTTTCTTTCCTACGTTTTTGTGTTTTTTTTGGGGGGGGGGGGCGGGGGCGGGGGGCGGCGGGGCGGGGAAGGGACAGGCTTGAAGATTATTGTTTGCGCGTTTTTGGAAGCCTTCCCGGAGGGAAAAAGTTCGATATAGCCAATACGTTGTTCGTTATAAAAAGTATTTTTTACATGCATTTTTATTTAAACTTTTCGTGAGTTCGATATCGACAATAATTTGCTGTACGTGGGTTCGTTCTAAACGGGTTTCACTGTATATGTGGGAGACAATTACGTGTATGAAGAATTGTGTACTAAAGCAAAGTTCTTAGCTGTTTTGTCCTGTTCTGTCCTTTCTTCGTTTGTTTCTGTAAGTTTTTGTATGCAGGGTTCCTTGTTTTTGGGGTTTAAGTTTTTTTCGAAGTTGAAAGTGTTTTTTTGGAGGAATTTTATTTTTTTTATTTTTTTTTTTTACATCTCAGATTTGGTGTTCGACAAAGGAAAATTGTCTTTTATCGGGGTTCGCGTTGAAGAAAGTGGAACACGTGCATGGGATTTTTCTACCTCCAGGGAACAGATTCATTCATTCATTCATTCATTCATTCATTCATTCATTCATTCATTCATTGCTTTATTTTCAGATTGTTATTTCAAATATACAAAAGTTGTTTGGACCCATAGCCTTTATGGCTAGTCCAAGGTCCATAGGTAAAAATACACTTCAAAAAGCGGCAATACATTGGACAAATACGATACACGAAACGTAGAAGGATCACATTTTACGAAATAATTAACTCGAATGCTTTTCGTAGTTAACAAAAAATGTCTTCAAGAAAGGCAAAAAGTTATTTTTTAGCTTAATATCTATGGGTATTTTATTCTATATTAATGCACCATTACATTCGGTCGGCTTTTGTCCTTGTGTATTGTGACAGGGCGCTAAATCAAACGAGTGATTCGCTGCAGCTGTTGTTTGTCTAGTTGGAGATCTAAATAGGCTTAATTAAAGGAAGTGGTTTATCAGTTTATATAATTCTACTAACTATTTGCCCTATTTTATTTTTGTGAACAGGACTTATTGGCAACATGCCTTGTGATTGAAAAAGAGGTCTACAAGGGTCAGCTGTTTTTGAGAATGTGAGAAATTGTAATGCCCGTTTCTGGAAACTAGTGACCGGATCTAAGTGTGGTTCTATAAGTATCACCCCATGACTTTGTACAATAGGTCAGATGACTGTGCACTAATGAGAAATAAAGTATGCGGTGAATAACCAAATCAAAACATTTGCACGTAAACTATGACATCCGTATGAAGTTTCTGAGCAAATGTGTTTAACTTGGTTTTTCCAATGCATGTCAGAATCAAACAGAGCACCCAGATATTTATAATACAGAACTCTCTGTAACTCCGTATTATCTAAACATATAACCAACTCATCATAAATTAAAACCTTTTTCTTAGAGTGGAATACTGTATACGGTACTTAGATTTTGTTAAATTAAGTGTGAGCTGATTACTCGTGAACCATATCAAAGCTCTTGTCAGCTCCTCATTTATCTTATGCTGTAGCTCATCTATCGTATCCCCCATGAAAAACGATGCCGTATCGTCAGCGTACATTAATACCTCTGAGTATTTTAAAAACGATGAAAAGTCATTTACATAAAGAGAAAGAAGAATAGGCCCAAGCACCAAGGCCTGTGGTACATTGGTTGGCACCGTTCGAGGTGTAGATATAGAATCTTTTATTACCACGCACTGTCTTCGATCGGAAAGATAGCTTGTTAAAGGGCATCTCCGCCGTAATTTTGATGGTCACCGATTTCTATAAAATTTTCACCATGTATTTGGATGCCCTTCCTGAGCATGTGTACAAAATATCTCGGAAAAATATTAATTTTCTTAGAAGAAAATGAATTTTGAAATTTACATGTACACACCGAAATCACTTGCTGCCGCCCTACTGGCAACACTGAGCAAGAGCGGCACACGGAGGCTGCCATGATGGCGCTGACGTTGCCGTGACGTCACATGTTGGTCAGGGTGCTTGCTTTGTAGCTTGTTGGTGCTAGCGACTGTCCGCTTTTTGCTTATGTTATCGGTTTATAGTTATAAGAGCGCGGAATGGCGACTGGAGGAAATTGGTGTTGTGCCGTAGGGTCTCGCGCTACGGAAGCGTCGCTTGAAAGCACGGTCTACTCAAACCGTCTATTGTCAGACCCCAAGATATAACAAAAAGTGCCCCCAATTAAAAGGCATAACGTCGATCAGTTTTTCTTGGCGTCCTAGCAACAAAAGCTGCCTCACCATTCCGCTTCGAAAGCGGCATCTCGGTCCACATGGCGGCGGATCACGAATGGAGCCGCCGCTGGCGGTTCCCGCGGAGGCGATGCAGGCGGATCGTATGAGAACGGGTTATCGTCATCGTCCTCAAAATCTAGCAGCATATCCTCATCGTTGCTCGATTCAGACGAGCCTGACGAGTCCATTTTTATCCGCGGCACGAACACAGAACAGTGACCTGCTGCCAGGCTGGCCAGGCTCAAACTGCACACATGCGAGTGTTTATACCATATGTGACGTCACGTCAAAATGGCGGACCAGTCGAGTGGCAAGTTAGTTTCGGTATCGGTTTCAGCGTATTTTAACGATTATAAATTATGTAAACACTTTTTTAATGATTTAACCGCTGCTATAGGCTACATTTTTAGTACCCTTTCCGAAAATATGTTTTGATAATAACGCTCAAATTGACGGCGGAGCTGCCCTTTAACAGCTGTAACATATCTCCTCGAAAGCCATAATTATAAATAAGGTTCCGCGTTTTCGGTTTTTATGTTTTCAAAATTCGGCATACTTTTTTCGGTATTTATTTTAAAATCCAATTTTCGGTTTTTTTCGGCGTATATTTATGCCCACAAAAGATTATCGGCTTTTTTTCGGTGAATATGAAATAAACACCAACGGATGTTGGATCAGATGATCCTTGTAGCTCTGATATTTGTGATCACTCAAAGAATAACGGCACAGATGCATTGAAAAAAAAATTGACACTTTATTTGGCAAATATGTGCAACTGTAAAAGAAACAAGAAAAAAAACAACAGAAGTACAGACAAGTTACATATGAAGCCTATGCCCAAAAAACATGGAACTTTACTTTCTGTACATCAGGATTACGTGATGTTAATATAGTACACACACATGTACTTTCTCAGGTTCTCCTCGTTGATCCGCACCCTTTCTTTCCTGTTAATATGACCCTGAGCTTCGAGAAGGCCCTCTCAACGCTAACACTGGGCACTGGCAGGCTGATGAGATGGAGCGCTGCCTGAGCCAAAATCGGCCAATCAACCAATTCTGATCACCAAAAGAGACACGGTGCGACGTTTTGAAGCACAACACAACATGCAGAGCGTGCATCAAGTCAGCCTTCCTTACAACGAGTTTGAAAACACGCTCGTACATGGCGAAGTCATATGGGGCATTTCGGACATCACGTTTCGTTTGATGATGCGCACATTAATCCAAAACGTCGTGATGGCATCCGTGTATCCCTACATTCGGGCACGTTTCGAGAGACACTGTCAATCCACTTTTTCGCCACGGCTCTGCGGTACGAAGGAAGGTCAAAGTGACCTTTTCCGGTTAAAACTGAATTTAAAAAAATGGATTCGACATGCTTTTATCAGTTTTTATTGGTCTAAATCGAAAATGCTGTACCTAAAAACTGACCTTTTTCGGTTAAAACCGAATTTCCGAAAATTGATTCGGCGCACTTTTTATCGGTTTTTATCGGTTTAAACCGAAAACTCCGAACCCTAATTTTAAAGTTTATTAAGCAAAATATTGTGATTAACTGTGTCAAATGTTTTTTGTTTTGTTTTTATATCTAAGTATACAACAACGGTAAACTTACCGTCTTGAAGAGCTCTGTAAATGAGTTGAGTTAAAAACATAAACGGCTGAAGTCGTCGATCTATTATATCTGAACCCGTGCTGATTGGGGCAAAAAATAGAGTACTTTAGTAAAAAATTCTTTATACGTTTGCAGAGGTTTTTTTTATTTTTTTTTTCAGGAATTGTGTTGATTATGCTTAAAACTGAGATTGGTCTATAACTAGACTGTGCAGAAGAGTCTCCATCTGTATAAATAGGTATTATTTTAGCTACCTTAAATTTGTTAGGGTATGTTCCGACTTCTATTGAATGATTGAACAGATGTAGAAGATGAACACCTAATATATCAATATTGTCTTTAATTAATTTAACTGAAATTGTAGAAATTGAAATTAATTTCACTGAAGATGCTCACCCTCCTTGGTCCCTTTCAAAGCGAAGTCGAAATAGCTAGTTTTGTCGTTTTTGACTGATTCCTTGTGACAACAAAGAGTTGCGTGAAAAATGCAAAAGAAGATTGCAGTGTTCCAAAATGGCGCATTTCTTCATATCCTCAAGGTGTTCAGCTCGGAGGCTGCCCTGAACGTGGTGAGCGAGTGCCTACAAATCCACGGGGGTTCAGGCTTCATGCGGTCGTTACCCCTGGAACAGTACTACAGAGACATGAGGATACTCTCAATTTTTGAGGTAAAAGCACACTCTCCCTGATACACCTTTGTTTTCGGCGAACTTTTGCCCTCCTCTCTTGTTTAAACCGTCATCTCGGCTCCTTTTCAGGGTACGAACGAAATCCTGAGGCTTTTCATTGCCCTTATGGGGGTTCAGCATACCGGAAGAGCGCTTGGAGATCTCATCACGTATGATAGCTTCAGCCGTTTTCTTCTTTAAAAACTTACTGGAGTTGCCACTGTACCCTTCCCAGTACATTGGGGTAGCGTACTGTTTGAGTTCTGGAGAACATTTTAGAGAGTTCTCCAGAAAAAAAATGTTACTCCTGGCTAAATTGCAACAGAAATTGAGACCCACTCACGTCTGCAAACCAGTGTGACTTGTGGCACAGCACCGAAATTGCTTCACTGTAAAAATTGGCAATTGGAACCACTTCGCAAGTCTTAGGCTCTTGAAAATTTGACTGGCATGGGAGATAAACATTAGGCTATACTGAGCGGTCTACTTAAATTTCGGTTTCACTTGCCTCTGCTTTGCTCTAGTATATTTCATCAGAGAGTCCTTAGGCAATAAAAAACAAAAGTGATCCTCAGTTTAGGGCTTATCACGCTTGACGACGATAGTACGATGAAAAGCCGCATGAAGCGGTTTCAGATTTGTTTGCTAAGTAATGCTTAGAGCAGGTTTGAAAACATCGTAAAACATCCGCTGCAGAGGACAGCTATGTACATTCTAAGATCAAGACAAAGTGTGCTTTCATTCTTGGGGTTGGACAGCAGATGGAAAATCTCCCGTCATAAATAACTTGCGCCAAACTGCTCTTGATCCTACGGCTGGCAGCAACAACCCAAGGTGGTCCCGTGGCTCCTCTAGTCTGTTCAGCCAAAGTCCCTCGATAAGGTTCCCGCCTCGCGTTTCTTGCAAGTAGCGACAACCACCGTCGCGCGAATGTGCGCGACACGCGTACGAGTGAGTGCATTGCCGCCGTGTGCTTCAAGGGCCGCACGAGCGCGCGCTCCTCGTGCGTCAGCAGATTTGATGCCATACTCATAAGACAAACACGTCGAGGTGCTTTGGGTCCAGCGAGTGCCAACATCGAAGAATCTTTCACCCTTCTGTACTCCGCGTCGTCGAGTGTCACACGCCGACCGATCTTTCCGACTTGGGGGGTCCGCAGGAAACTGAGGAACCCCATGGCCCATCCCTTCCTGGTGTTGCAGAAGGTGTGGGAAAACAGGCGGGACGTCGCGGACAGGCCCATCATGGACCTGGACCTCTACACCAGCTTGCATCCCTCTCTCAAGGTGAGCCGCTCGTCGTCGGAACGTAGTACCTCCGCCACAGTGTCGTCCCGGCCCAGGTGCGGTGGAATACGCCTCGGAAGCATGTTCAAAGCGGCACTCGAACCGCTCACACTTTGTACAAAAGATGCAGCGTTTGCTGCAGACACGACGATCAGAAGTGTCTGCGGACACGCCTCAGGGAAGAAACGCTCCTCAGACGGTGTCTGCAGACCGTTTCTTGTACGACGTGTTAGAGGCGTGACTGCGGCTCTAGAGGTCGGTGTCACCTCGTGAAATTCCATGTGACTCCGTTTCCGTAGCAAGGTAGAACAAACACCACCCTCCATTGGTGGCTAGTTTGACGGCGACAGAGTTGGGTTTTAAAATTCTGCCGGATGATAATAACCGCCGGAGCGTGCATTCGGGGAAAATTGCGTACTGCCAGGTTGGGATGTCAATTTTTCGCGGATCATTTATCGGTGCGTCTAGTGATTGATGCGAAAGGGCAGTTTTGAGGTGAAGGCATAAAAATTGTACATCTTTCAGGAGCGTTAGTATTGGTGTTGAACGTGAACATTCGACAGAGATCTATCTGGTTTGGGACGAGGCTAATTAAAGGCGGGGACATCCAACCGAAGCCCAATTAGGGACCCAACGTTTGAGGCACTACTTCGGCCTTTCTTTGGGGATGATTGTTCAAAGGACACTGACAGGGTGTTTATGTCTCGCCAGGTTTTTAGTTGTACATGACATATGAGAGCCCAACTACCTAAAACACAATTTGCGACTCGAAATTCGGTTTCTTTCCGCCCCGAAAACCGCCGATCAAGAACTGGCGGTTCGAGTCTAGCTCACTCTCTTTTCCGTGGTCACGGGCCGTTTTCAAAGGTATCGATGCGACCACCAAATTTAATCAAAGTCGTTTGTCACTGAAGGCACACACTCAATATTAAAAATAGAAAAAAGATAGAAACCCATTTTTTGTGGCTTCTAAAAAGCTGCAAATCGTTGATTGAAACAAGTTCCACAGAGGCCGGAAGCATTCTGTCGTGCGTCGTTTAGTGTGTCGTGGGGCTCGCGAGGACAGCGATGGCAGCAGACGAAGGCGCGGGACCTCTGCTTCCAGAACTGTGCGTTCGCGGTACCGGCTGAATTCTGTCTGCCTTTAAAAGAGATGTTGGGACTGATCAAAAGAATTGGTATTCATCCCGTCGACACTGCCGACCACCAAGCCGACTTGCCGAGAGGCGTCGCCAGGCGGTCAGCTCCCCTTCGTGGCTGAAGACGCCGCTCGCGCAAACTTCAAGCTACAGCAGCTTCTACTTCCGAGTTGAATATGCGCGCGTACGATTTCTTCACTAGGTGCGAATGGTCGCTAATACCTGGTGCTTCGACTGCTGACCGTGAGTGCTTTGTTGGAGGAAAATCGACGCAAACTTTCCAACTTGCAATTTACTGGCTGATGTATTACTGAAAAAGAGTCCCCCTATCCCGTGATCCCCCGTGCAGCTCCAGTGGGATGCCGTCCAGTCACATCGCGGCAGGACGGGATCGACACCACGGCATGCACTATTTTTTCTTTTTTTAAAACTATTTTTTGATGTTTACATTTCTTTCTTTACAATTATCACTGGAGAAACAAACAAAAATTAACAAACAAATGTTATGGACGAACGTCCACTTAATTAAATGGGGATGGGATTTCTTTTGACACCTGCGAACTCCAAGTAATCACTTTCCACAAATGCAAGGAGCATATAAATCAGGCAGCGTCCGCTTTCAGTGCCCGTAAATGATCTACAGAATTGCAGCCAGCCAGCTGGGTCCCGTCCGTTGATATTTCGGAAACTCTGTCGCACAATGCCACTTTTTTTCGGACGCAGGACGTGCAGCCCAGCTCTTGCGCAACATCTTGGGTGTATTCATTTTTGGAGCCAATCATGAAAATTAACCACGGGCACTTTGCTACAGTCTCAACTCCTCGATGTACAAAACAACTCATCTTAGAGTACAGAACAGCGAGCGGAACAAACATAGCACTGCAAAAGAATCGCAAACAGTGCCGCTAACTCCGCATGTCGTCTGCTACGAGGGAAAAAAAAGAGAAAAAAAGCGCACGGTTGGGTGTAGCCACGTGATTTCCGCCACTCCGCTATCCTCTCCACTTCTCCTGTTTCGGTTTCGGTTTCGCGCAGTTGCGTCTTTTGGCTTTATTAAAAAAGTATGCTACTCTGTTGCAAAAATATTAACTGGGTTGTCCTCCAACACCATAATAAAACGCCTGGCAAAAATGAAAGAAAACATAAATTTGGGGAGTGTCAGTGTTTCTTTAAGGAGCAGTGTTGTCCTCTAGTTTTTGTTTCTGTCTTTTATGGTGGTGCATTTCTCTATGGATTGGTGATATCGCTAAAGCCCGTTGACATAGGCGGGTGGTTAAAGTGGCGAGGGACCTAATGATGTTTTCTGCCATAGTTTGTGCCATGATTCCAAGAAAAGTCTATAAATTAATCGGCGCTTCACCATCCACCTACGTCAACAGGCTTCGGTGACAGTGCAACCCACTTATAACGATACCAAATATAACGATGTACCGCTTATAACGATCAGTTTCTAGGAGTTTCTAGACTGGAAATGATCAGTTTCTAGTCCAGATACAACGATAATCAGTTATAACGATTGCAATTTCTGGTTTTCTCATTTTATCATTATAAGTGGGTTATAAGCTATCAGCAACCCATAAAGAAATGCACCACCATACAATTTTTTTTAAAACTGCTTTTTGACGGTTGTTGTTACAGTCAACCCCAAAGAAAAGGCCGATTTAACCTTCGAATGTTGGGTCCCTAATTAGGGTATGGTTGGTTGGTTGTCCCTTTTTTTGAATTAGTTAAGCATAGTTATGAGTATATTGTATTTCCTGCAGCAAGAGAGACAAGGTCCGACTGTCGGCTAGTCCGATCTAGGTACAAACAGAATCCAGTGGTTGGATATAGTAATAAACTTTTGCAGCACTTGCATTAAGCAGGAGTGAGCTCTGATGCATGACCAGCTGCCTTCCTCACTTGCAGTTTCAGAGTCACTTGCTTTTTGCGGTCTCCTCGCAGGCTGAAGCAGACACGCTGGAGTACTGTGTCAAGCGGCTCAAGTTCTGCGTAGAGGTGTGCCTCGAACGCTTTGGAAGGGTTAGTGCCTCTCACTACAAAGCTATATTTCCAAAAACGTATCCGAGGCTGTCCTTATTACTTTTAGGAAACGAGGCAGTGTCCTTTAAAAATATGCTAAGTGGGATTTTTATTTTGTCCAAGTAAAATAGCAACTAGGTCGAGATGCCATATAAGAGTATTAATACTTTCAGTGTCCAAGCAGCTCTCTCATTTTCCGTACGCTTATCGGCGTGCCACCGGAGTTGGAGCTAAAAAATGTAGCGGATATAAAAACGACAGATACTATACAAGAAGCAAAACTATGCAGGCGAGTTGGTTAGGACACATTGTCCATTATCACATTGTCCGTCACATTAATCTTCCGTATATCTGGGTATTAGATTATAAAGAGGTATACGCCCGTTTCATGGTTCCGACATTACCATTCCATGTGGCGATTCTGATCGAACCTCTTGTACAAAAAAAGGAAGTTTGTGTTGGTCGCCATGCTGCATCTTAGTATAATGTGGCTTATACATTCTTTGCAGGAAATCGTGGAATACCAAATGGTGCTGTCCAACCTGGCGGACATGGTCATAGACATCTATGCAATGTCTTGCGTACTTGCAAGAGCGTCGCGTTCCTATTGCATCGGTCTTCGAAATGCGGATCATGAGGTCGGTTTCTCTACCTTCTTCGCTTTGGCTGCGTGACAAACTGACCGGGCGAAATCTTTCTGACCACAGCTCGATATTGCGACTGCCTTCTGCCACGATGCGAAGAGGAGGATAAAGCTGAAGGAGGACGAAATCAATGACGGTGAGGCACAACTAAGGTTCGGCCTCCGAGCGAGATCGAATTTCTCCGCACTGCATGAGCGCGTGCATATCTTGGTCCTTTTAATGCGAAAGCATTAACTGTCCCATGGAGCGAGCCGATGTCATCAGCTTGAAGCGCGAAAACGGCACCTAGTTTCCCTGATCCCAAAGGTCTCATTGGCTGGCGCGTGGCGACGAGGCTCCCATTAACCACTGCGTGCGTCAGTTTCAACAACTGCTGCCAGATGGCGCTGCGTGTCCGTGCCACCAGCGCGGCCGATAAAACTAACCGCCGCAACCCCATGCCACTGCGGGCCCCGCGCCCGGTTAAAACGGGCACGTTGGCGCAACGCTCGGAGGCTTCTGCTCGTCTCGCCGGCCGACGAACATGCGCGCCGCTCTACCATCCACATCGTCGGCGGTGCTTCTGCTCGTCTCGACGCCGACGAACATGGCGCCGCCTCTAGTATCCACATCGTCGGACATTCATGCTTTCGCATTCACAACTCAAAAAAAGTGCTAGGTGTCTTCCGAACTTTTTTGTTTTCTATGGCCGCCGGTTATGGCCAGCAGTTTTGTAGTTTGCGAAGACAGCTTGTGTTTTCGCGGCCTTGCCCCATTGTAGATGCATCGAACCAACCGGTTTTGGGTCCATCAGGGTCAGTGATTGCCTAACCATGCATGCAGATTTGCTTTGTGGTCCAGGAAGTGATTGGCCTCCCATTCTTTGTCACAGCTGCTCATAATTAAATGAGTTACTCGGGACTGCACTGACATCATTCGAGCCCAACTTCGAGGTGCTTGTTTCACGAATTGGGACAAGCAGTAAAGAAAGATAATGAACTTTATGAGCTTTTCCCGCGTCTGTGTTGCGCTTCTTCTCCGACCCTTCGATACTGACGAGGGGGGAGGGGGTCGCCAGTGTAATTTTCAGGGGGGGGGACACTTTCACATAATGTCTCCCCTCGTCAAACACGGGGACCGGACCCCTCGGGATTACGCCGCTGGTCTTCTTACTGGCACAGATGTCAAAGGGCAAACCTCGTGCGACAGTCCGGAGGCTTTCTTGTCTAGCCTCTTCTAGGTGCGATGCATGGCGGCAGATGCACGTTGTGCGTTTTAGACACGTAGGTGGGATTACCCACGTGACGATGCGCTTGATAAGAAACCAAAACCCAGAAACGCATCCAAATTGAGTATTTTTTCGGAACGCTGTAAAAGCATTAAGACTAGTTGCTTGGTGCCTTATTTTACTGCCTGTAGTGACTGGCGTTCGTCTTGAATGAACTGGAGCTTGTTTGCACAGATATACTATTAAGTACCGAGCAAGTGCCTACCCACGATTTTCAAATAATTCGTTGAAACGGGGGATAAGTGCTTGTTAGGTCCGAGACTGGAAATGCAGAAGGGAGCTTACAATGATGTGGTCAGACGGAACAGTGTAGGGGTAACGCCACAGGGATCCGAGGGAAACCCTGTACTAGAAAACTCTTGGAGAATAATAACAAAATATTCCAACACAGCTGACCCTAACTTTTTTCAATGAGTCTATGCCCCTCACATCAAGCCCACTTTATGCCAGCACTTTCACATCAAGCTCCATTGCTTTGCACTGATGCACAGTTGTCCAGCTCCATTTTTGTGCACCGGCGTGCTCGGAGAGGCGACTGACATGGTGGAGCATCTCGGTTGGCTCAATTGATTCTGAGGATTCGCTCTTTAGTTTGCGTCTATAGGCCGACCCTTTATTTCAAAGGAAAATATCCAGAAACAATACTCTGTCTATATCCTAATAAATATTGTAGCATTGCGGAGGGCACTTGATGTGTGTCTCCCATATTCTTGAACTTGCTGGGGTGGGCGCTTGATACGTCCTTTACTTATTTTTTAGATGTTTTAAAAGTAGGGGGTGGGTACCCGTTGGGGCGTGGCCACATGCTTGGTATCTTACTGTTTGGAGATGGACACATAAGGAGTTCTTCTACGTGTTTCTGGAACCATTCTTTTACATTGAGAATCACTTTAGTTCTGTTGGTTTTCTCTCAGTGGCTTTTGGCAACATGTGGCTCTATTTCTGCCCCTAATGTAGATACATCTAGAATTCTAGAGCTTCTTCTCATGTTTTTCTATAGGTGTTACTTCAGCTTATGAAGTAATGTAGTGGTCTTGCCATATTCTCCAGTAGCAGAAAAGCGTGGTGCAAGACTGCGATCCCGATGGAGCTTAGTACTAGTTGCAGCAGTGGCGGATCCAAGGGGAGAGGGGGCCACGGGGCGCCCCCCCCCCTCCTCCTCGGTGGGCAATTTGACATGGGTAGACCCGCCGGTGCACAAGAAAAAATGAGAGAATAGTATCCCTACAAATTTCTCCCCCCCCCCCCCAAAACGGAGTTCTGGATCCACCTGAGTTCCAGTGACTGCAAGCTATTCTCGACAGAGAACGAAAGACCGATGGTGCAGAGTTATAGCTTGCTGCAACCAAGAACGGAAATTATTCCATCGAACTCATCACTCTGAACAGGTCGCTAGTCTGCAATTTCACAACTAACCAAGATTTTACATAGAATAGCAAGACAGCTCGAACCAATCACGAAGGCGCCAATCGTAGCAATAGCCTTGGCACTGTTTGTGGCTAATATACAAGGCAGGCTATCGCTTGCCTTGTGTATTTCAGTTTCTACAGTTTCAAGTTTCTAAATTCATTAAAAATACTGGTTCCTTTTTGTTTTCAGAGGTGGTCGGAGTGGTGAACATGAGGAAACGGGACGTTGCGAACAGAGTCTTCAAAGAGAAAATGTATGCTGCAGTGCATCCACTCACCAAGAATTACTGACAAAGTGTTCAGTAGTGGCATTGCGATTGTGTACAGGTAGTTTTAGCACTAGCATAAAAATGTTGATTATTTTATTTCATCACCACAAGAAAATGTTCATGACGTGAGAAAGAATAAATAATTGTTTGTTACAAGCTTTGTTTCCGCAAATGCTGAGTTTAACCCTTTTTGGATGAGTCTGGCGTACGGCGTTCATGCACTCTACCATATTGGACGAACCAGGATCGCTCATTGCTTAGTTTGCGGCTCTGCCAACAAGTGGCAGCACTGAATATGTTTAAATTTTGCTCCGATTTCGTTTGGGGCTATAAACTTTATTTGAAGGCAACAAATGTAATTTTTAAGAAAATTAGGCAGGTGAGGGTGAGAGATTCCCCAGAACTAAAAACGGTTAAAGGCCGACGACCAGACTCGAGATTCTGCAAGGCAGAAGCTCCTCCTCACCATGGGGGAGGAGGAAACAGGCAACGGTGAACAGGGTAGAAGAAGGGAGAGGAGGAAGCGAGGTTGAAGTGGAAAGTGCGAACTGGTCGTCGGTCTTTAAGAAATGAAAGCCAATAGAAGTCACCTTTTTTTTTTTTTATAAATCTGTCTCTTGCATTATGCTGCTTTCTTTTGTTCTACTCTGCAGTTTGAATCTTCTACAAACAGACATGTTTTCAAACTTGATCCATGCCATCCATGCAATATCGTAGTATTTCAGACACCCCACCCCCAAAAGAAGTTTCCTTTTTGTCCAAAGAGTAAAAAACATTAAACCCAACCAGACACTGGAGCAGTGCATCAAAATTAAGCATCATGGTGGTTAGTGACTGGTGAAATGTTCACCTCTTATGTTCCAAATAGCATGGAAGACTAGACCGACGCAGTGAAGTCATTGATCAAGATAATTTTGGAGCAGCTTTTAGAGTAGCCAAAAGTCCATTTTAGAGCGTCAAAAATACCCTTTGGAGCACAACCGTGTAATTTGTTCTCATTTACTCTGCAAATTGTCTCAATGCTTGTGGTGACTGTTGCAAGATTACTGAAGGTCCTCCTTGCATCTAAATTTGGGCGAGTTGGTGACGCATTGAAACGAGCAAACAGCGCAAAAGGACGGCGGACCAGAGGAAGGCGGACGGACGAGGCGCTGGGCTGTCTTCCTCTGGTTCGTCGTCGTTTTGCACCGTTTTCTTTTTCTAAACTCCTAGCCATTCTCAACTCGTCGGCGACTATAGCGTCCATTGTGCAGCTTGTAATTTTAATTTCTACGGACACGCAACTGACTTTTTTGCAATGCGAATACCGTGGATATTGCAACAAGAAGCAACCTCTTTTTGTTTACAAAATATCTCTGCCCCCACCACTTTTGAAATGTGCCAATTAATGTAAACGTACTGCATGTATGAATGGTAATTTTTAGATACGGAGTCCAAACGAAACCGTCCATTTCACCCAAAAATGTTCAGGATACAGTAATTGGTGTACCATATTGAATGCTTTAATTCATAGTTATTTATAACTAAGCTTTCCAGTTAAATCGCGGTGTTTGTAATTTAATTACTAGCATTAATATTCTGCATGTGGTTTCGTACAATAGCACATCTTTATGTATCGACTGCACTCGAACAGTCCAAGTCCCATGAACGATGGATTTAACATAAAAAATTCCAAGGGGATTTTGTAACCAAATTTGAGAACAGAAATTATGACTAATTGCACACACGGCTCGTTGGGACATAAGAGCCATAGTTACCTTTTGAAAATTTGACTAGTCAAGTCGTTATTGACTAATTTGACTAGTCAAGTCGTCATCTCTCAGTTGTACGTGCAAAGCAATAGGCAGAATAGAGCCTACGTAACATCACTGTGCCCACCTCACGGGTTTCTTTTCCAGTGGCCAGAAGCTGCACCGATCAATGCCAACTAGCCCACCCAAACAAACCTCAAACAAAGAATATTGTGAAACGAAAGCACAGCAATAGTACACCAGTCAAGTCATATCGTGGCTTGTACGCCGACGTCAGTTCACCCTTCTCTCTGGCAGCCAGAGGGACCTCGTTTGCACCGAGGAAGCTACGAGCTACGATCTTATGCATCCTCTCTCTCTCTCCCCCACCCCTCTTTTTGGTGAAGTGTCTCATTCACGCAGTGGAAACTACCGACTTCAATGCAAGCTACGTATAGCCGTTACCGCAAGTGATAATTTTGACAATTCAGAGGCCTACTGTAACAACCATCATACAGCAGGAAGTAACTAATATTGGCAGTGAAAGAGAACTTTTGGCACAAAGTTGGTGCATACGCCTTACATTTAGGAAAAATGTATTGGACTGTATTTGGTATTCCAGCTGCATCGCTGCCGACTGTGCAGAGGGCACTCGTTCAGCGTTATGCCACGGCCCTCCAATCTACGGCAGTGGTCGCCGTTTCTGGATCAGTTCCGTACAACTAAGAACAATCTGGGGGTGGCTCCAGTTTTTTATTCACAGTCCCGGTTACACCCGAACCAGAACTTGGCATCCGGTCGCACAGTGGTGAACCTGGGCTGGTGGAAGTTGCGGTTGATCCTCGACGGGAGAGGGAACTTGATCCTGCTGTCCTGCAGCGCCAGAAACAAAGGGGGACACTGTCAGCAACACTTCTTCGATGCAGAGAAGGCAGACTAGGCAAACTTTTAACAGTGTTGGCACATGGTTCAGTGCAAAGCTCCCCAAGTCAATGGAAAGCATGCATGCGACAAGTGTCAATTTCTTTGGCACCGTTTCTGGCCAACTGCAACAGTGCAATTGCTGCTGGCAAATGGTATGGGTGCATCTGGAGACCTCTGGAAATACATCCATCTTCGTTCAGGTAGTCTTTTTGTTGTAAAAGGTATTTTGGGTCTGTTGAAAAACTTTGGTAACTTTGGCATTGTAGCATTCAAACTAAGTGAGCCTTATTGCTCACTTAGTTTGAATATAAGAAAAGAGAAGTCTGAGATAGATTGAATTATCGGCCTACCGTAACACACCGGACACGTCAACACAATTGTGCAAGTGCCCCCGTTTTTATAAATAGCAGAGCTGGCCAAAATACAGTGCATAACTGTTAAAGGGGTCATGAAGCGAATTTAGGGCTGAGATAAATGATTTTAAATTGAGACTTTACTAATCGCATATCGTTTAGTTGGCCAAAAGAAAGAGGGTAGAAAGTCAACAGCCAGCTTTTCGGTACGAACATTTGAAAATATAGCGGACTATTTTGTACCTTTCTTTCTTTCGAAAGCTCTCACGCCTTTTCACTGTGATACATCCGCGGTTCCTAAAGCGCGTCAGCGCGCCAACCTGACGTCAGCCCAGCCCACGCATTGGACACGAGAACTGCGTCACTCGGGCGTATGCGCTTGTCAACAATCAATCTGTCGACGAATATTTCAAATCGCGTTCGTGGCCAATGAGTGCCCTGATCGGAACTTATCGTGACTGGGGAATGACAAGTTCTATGAGTGTGCATAAAAGCACGGTGGAAGCTAGGAGTCATCGCACCAGTGCCGAAGAATGTCACGGCGACGTGATTTCACCATTCGCATTTGAGTTGAGGATTAAAGCTAAGGAGGAAGAAGTAGGAAAATCGTTTCATGACCCCTTTAAATAAAGCATCGTGGTAGCAATAAAACAAAAAAGTGCCTTCTGCTTGCGCAATCTGGCAGCAGCATGCCAGCTTCTTCTTTGAGCTCTGCTTCCTGCATCTATTCTCGAAGAATTGGGTTAATTTAACTAGGGTGCCTAAATGTCCTTTTGTTTAGTACCCGATGCCAACAGTGCACGCTTAAGGGAAAGATACAAGGATATCGCTCGTAGCACAGTCAGCACCACAAGCCCGTGCAAAGCATGCTCTTTCACGCCCTTCAGAAAAATAAAAAAAATAAAAAAAAGAAATGTTCAGAACAAAATGGTTAGATATCATCTTAAACAAAGTGCACATGGAGGCACTCTACATTTAACCACTTCGAGCCACTTTTGCATCCGCCAAAACTTGCTCTGGCCGGCCAATGCCCATCATAATTTTTCTGCAATTTAGATCAAGCCCGTAATCCCGAGTAATTGCTGAATAATACAAGGACCCTTCCTGGAGACTGTCAACTCGTGCACCACTCCCAAAGACACGCGTAAACTACATTAATCGCGGTTCCCAGTGAAGCACGTACGTGGAACTGCTTGATGTGGGGCCTCCTGCACTTGGCGGCCGCAATCTCCTCCACGCGGATGATCTGGATGGACGACGCACGCAGCGCTGTGGCGGGCACCCATGTCGCGGTCTGCGCACGTCCGGACAAAACGGTGTTAGCGCAACAGTATAACTTTCAATACAAGGAAAAGAGCAGCCAGAGGCAGAAAGCACTCACAGCACTGGGTGACGGCAGCAGCCACGGTCATGTCACGGTACTCTCGGTACATGTTGTGCGTGCCACTGCGTGAGGTTGTACCGCAGCCACACTCCGAAGTTCTTCACTTTGGTCGGGCTCTTGTCGTAGATCTGGGGAACACGGAGCATGCAGGACAGTCTTTTCAGCACAACGCTCACAAACAAGTCACCCCCATCCCCCCTCCCTCAAAAATCAGAACCTGTAGGTATACAAGAAGGCAGTCACTAGTTTCATTTTGATTCATTTGTTAAGTGACATTGCAAGGATGGAAGTCGCATTGATTTTAGCCTTAAAGTATTGTTTCACTGGAAAACGGTCCAGTTTCCCCTCCTCCAAGGAAAGGAAGCAGCTCCACTCCAACCTCCTTAACTCTCCTTTCGACCACCCAAAAAAGGAAGGGGAAAGGCAACTTAAGTACTCTAAAACTGCTTTGGATATTTTCTTCAAGCTTATTGTCGTGCAGGTGCACAGAAATAGCAGAACTAAGATTACAGCAATGCACAACATTATAAAGACAACCTCGCGAACTTCATGCAACCGCATAGTGTCGGCGAGTGGTTCAACGCAAGGCCCACAACGGTGTAGTGAACGTGCATGCGACAAACGCCGTCGGCATTGATCTTGCACCGTATCTGACCCGCTGAGACTCGCAATGCCTCAGTGGGTAAATGGGACGGTGCTGCTAACCGAGGAGAGAGGCAACGAAACACATACACGACGCAGCGACACGATCTCGGCGCGAGTCTTCTTCATCTTCTTCAGCTTGCGGGTGAAGTACCAGTATCTCGACTTGGCAACAATCTTGTCGGGGGCGAAGATGTTCATCTTGTACAGCGGGGGTGCTTGAGCTTCTCGGACGGCAAGGGCCGTCCGATGATCTCATACTGTTTGAGCTGCAGAAAAGAACGACAAAGAATGAATGCCAAGTCGTGCACTCGGGGCATTTCTTGACCGCTTGCAACAATACCTGTTTCTGATCCTTTT
This sequence comes from Ixodes ricinus, assembly GCA_037355805.1. NCBI lineage: Eukaryota > Metazoa > Arthropoda > Arachnida > Ixodida > Ixodidae > Ixodes > Ixodes ricinus. The sequence continues at coordinate 64,382 of JAZHYW010064928.1, read as the reverse complement.
GTGAGCAATGGAAACGAGTAAATGGCACACACAGGTTAGTTATGTCATGTTTAGACTGCCATCAATATTTAAAGTTATGTTCATTGACTTTTATCGAGCAGTGAACAAGCCTTTCGTCAAGCGACAATTCATCAATCAGGTTTACACAGGTACTCGCTTGGCTGAAGAGGTTCCGACACTCGTTTTCCACCTCAAAATCGCAGTAAAGAAGTTTGGCTCGTGGCAGAGCGTTACTACTTGTCTCCTCATGAGCTAAATTCAGATACTTGTGCCTGTACTTAAAATCAGCTACTTGATCAAAACCTAGACATTTGAAACCAAAGCAGCAACGCTATTACCGTGACAACCAAGTCTTTTAAGAATTTCCCGCAGGATATAAGCTATCCGCAAAACTTGCTTCCTATATTTCATGGAGACAAAACAGCAGAATTTATTATCTGCGAGCAAATACAATGACAGGTAATCGCTGCGGTGTGGTGGACCCGCACGTTCGTAGCCTTCAAACCTGACAAACTGATCGCATTTTTTTGTATTACCCCCGGTGAAGTAGACGACGCGTGATCCAATTTTCGGTGAACGCCACAAGCGGTTTTCGGTTGCACGTCGCAGTGCTTGAACCGACAAAATCAACGCTACCGACAATGTGCACGATGGGGCAGAATGTGCAAGACGATGCAAGGACGACAGGGAGAACTTCCTACGGCGGCCAATGCAGCGTATAAAAACAACTTGTATAAGAAGTTGTAGCAATTTTGTATTATACATTAGTAGAATTAGAAAACATCAGAATATGGCAAGAATAATGGCGAAAATTATGTAGCTGCCTTTAGGCTTAGTTCGCCCGGCCGCAACACGTGGACACAATACGTTAAATGTTACGCGAAAGGAACATTTCTATATGTGCTGAAACATTAACTGTAGAAGCTTCCATAGTTAAGGCTACGAAGTAAGTTCGATTGCGCCTGTTTAGTAGGTGTTTAATTGCAAAAAAGGAAGATTAAAAACACTTACAAGACCGCTAGCCTTCATCTTGATGGCGTTTACCACAAAAGGATCCTCGTGCAGACCGCACCAAATTTCTCAAATATTTTAAAGTATTAATAAAAATTATTACGCAACTAAAATTACTTTCACAAATTCATAAATATTTAAAAAGGTATAAATTATGGTTTTGTAAAAATAAATATTGTACATTTTATGCGGTATGAAGAAAGTTGTCAACGAAACATGGCGATATGTTAAAGAGGAGGCATGGCTTTTAATTCATCGATACTAATAAATGTTTGGAACGCTAATATAATAGTAACCTCTTGCGACTGAAGAGATATTCAAAATAGCACCTCATATCTTCGATATTTCAACCGCAGTTATCTCTCGAAGCTACGGTTGTCTGCGCGCGCAAGGGTCGAGCTGATACCGCATGTGCCTTGTCGGCAGGAAGAAGAATGCGGTGCTCGTCATCGTTGACATCTTTTAAAAAATGACTGTAAGTAAACGTTGACACAGTGTACCAGGTCATGTTTGCGGGCCACACCTACGTAGCTGTACAAGAGGCCGAAAGTAGGGCTCCTTGATCGTAGTGTATCTGAACAGATTGCACGTGTGATGTGGTGGGCCGTTTGGAGGCTAATCCCTTCGATCTAAATGAAGACCTCGGTGTAATTTTCTTTTGCAGCGTTCCGCGCGAATATTCGAGCTGCCGCTTCGGAAATGCTCAGCTCTAGAGGTGCGCGACCTGCGAGGTTTGCACGAGAAGCGCAGTCTATTTATTTTGCTTTAATATTAGACCAGTTTATCGATCTCATCTAATGGCCTGTGATACTCCGTATTTTATGGCTAGACTACAGATCATATGCCTCGACATGACACAAAGTACACATCGGGTGTAGCACGATTGCCCCGCGTGCAGAATCCCCGTCGCAAAAGCCCCACGTCATTAGCCCCACGCTTCGAAAACTCCCGCGTTTAAATACCCCATCCCGTGTTCCCCCGTGCCAAAAGCCCCTTTCTCACTGCCCCCCTTCCACCGTCTTCGTGCTTCAACCAGCGTTGTTCTCTGACCTTACCAAGGTAATCCGTTGAGGGTCTGCAAAGGCTCTTTTAAAAGAAACAACAAAAGAAGGTTAACTTGAACCGCAGAAAAACTTAGAATGACGTATTACAAGTGGCCAGTTGCATAAATCTGCATAACCAGCGATGCACCCTGCTGTCATAGAGGTATACTCAGCCATAGAAATATAGACTTTCTACCTAGGGGGATACAAATATTTTTAGAACGACATAAGAATGGAAGCGGTGTTTGGTGGTGTAGACGTATTAAGTACGGCGCCATGAGCTGCGGGTTAACAGTTTTGTCAGAACTGTCGGAACTGTGAATCCGCACATGCTGGAGGCAACGAAAGCTTTAGTTCAATGCTTATTCATAAAAACTGCAACTTCAAATGTTTTGCCAGTGACTGATATTTTCTGTTTGTTCTCACTTCTAACGTCGCAAGACGCGAATGTGTATAGCGTATTCCTTACTTGAGTCCCGGGTACGACATGATTCTTACACAAGCTCGCGTGCACACTTACTGTCTTTTAGTTAAAAGTAGAAATCCGCGATTCGCGCTCAGGACCGGGCCACCTGACACGGGGAATTCGTATCATGGGCTTCTGAAGCTGGGGCTTTTGAAAGCGGGGTGAAAAGGCTGGGGCGCTTGCCGCGAGGCATTTGACACGAGGCTCTTGACATAGGTTGCTTTCGTGCACCACCCTACACATCGCCTCCGTATGCTGCAGTGAAGTTATTCGCTTCCTCAGATCTGACTGCCGGTTCATGTGAATAATTTCGGGGTAACTTGGGTGTCGTGGTGATTTATTGTTGCCCATGGGTTGTGGTGTTTGTGTCTGTTGTTTCTGCTATCAGGCATAATCACTTGAACAATTTTTTTGAGGGCTCTGTCTGTCGAGTGTTATTCTTGGTTCCGAGACATGATCTCAACTGCCACTGGTTGTTCTGCAGAGTCTCCAATTCCTGAAAGATGGATGTTGAGGTGATTCAAGGGTTCCTTGCTCAGGGGGACCAATCTGCACATGCCAGGGTAAGCTGTCCTCCTCTAAAATTGATCGCTTGGCTAACTGGTGACTACTGTACTTTTGCCAGTTGTATTAGTTGCACAAGTGAGGTGCCATGAACGGTGTACTAACAACAGTGAAAATACAAACTAGTGGCGCATGCCCCGTGGGACGCACCCCAAGTGGCACTTTATGCAGTATGCATGCAATGGCGCATGCCTACAAAAACAAATAAAGACGTTGGACATAGTTTGACCCGTATAGGGGACTATGACCGGATATAAATCAAGTCTAAGAAAAGTTGTCTTAATGCACCTTCAGGGGCCTAATTTTATATACTTGTTTTATGTTGCCAGGCTCTTCAGTATTTTGAGCAGCTCAAGAACTCTCCTAATGGCTGGCAGCTGTCCATGCAGATGTTGCTGCAGCCGTCAGTCCAGTGAGTTGCGTCCCTCGGATTTTTCCCATTAAATAGTGCCTCTAACGGAAGCTGCTGTCAGCTCCTTTGAGTCGCTGAATGTGTCTTGGACTTCTTTAAAATAACAACATTTCATTCATAGGGATGATTCCGTCAAGTTCTTCTGTCTCAGCATCCTGGAGCACTACATAAAAACAGGGTAAGGTCTCGTAATCTTTTGCTTTACGCGGAGCCTGCGCAATAATGGGATATGACGTGCAGGTATGAAATGGCAAAGGAGAATGATCAGCAGGCCATGCGGTCCTTCATCAGCCAATGGATACAGCTCCAGGTAAGACCTGGAAATGCAAAATACGGCCTACGTTGAGATTGGTTATGTGTTGTTTCCAGTGTGTGGAACTCGAGAAGCTGTTTATAATGTAGAGGTTCAATGGCCTGGTTTATAAACAATTTAATGAAATATAGAGTGACCGTATTCCTTGAGATTGAAAACCGGCACCAAGAGGAAAGGGTGGTGGGTAGACACGCTAGAAATAAAAAGTATCTGAAAAGCTGAATTCGTGAAACTCCACTGAGTGTGATCTGTCATGTGGCACGATGTTGTCTCAATTAAAGGAAACATCATTAGACTTCAAAGACCTTTGAGATGCTTGTGTTCGGGTGTGAGTAAAGCTTCAGGTTTCTTTCACTTGCTTGGTACTGGTTTCTCAACGTCGCAACTTTCCACAATACGGGACACATCGCTTCATTGAGACATCATGACCGGGCAGCCGGAGTAAACCTCAAAAAACAGGTCTTAGGGTCACCCTTCTGAAAAACCTAGAAAGTTACTTATTTCAGCGAAGTACATAAGTGCATAGGATTGCTTGTAACTTACCTAACTCTCAACGGTTTTGCTATAGCACTTGTCTCCTCTTTGAACTTAAGAGGAAAACTATAGACGAAGTATATGGTATTGTCATATGTAGCATTTCATACACTACTGTTTCGAGAGATTGGTGGTACGCCGAAAGAGCATCGTACCAGCGTGCGGTCGTGAATCACAACCGAGTGACGCTCAATAAAGACCCCAGGTTAACGGTGCTCCTGCACTGGTTAGATTTCTCATCTACAGCGGAGCCACCAGACGCCCAGTGAAGCTGACTAACTTCTCGCTGTCTAAACAAACACACTGCCCAATTATATTAGTTTTTATGGATTTCTCAAATGTTTTCATGTTTTAAGCTGCACGCATGCGCCTCGTTTTTTCAATTTGCAATGGTTGAGCGGGGGGGCTTCAACCCTGTTCCTGTGGGTCGTGTGTCCGTAGGTGTACTCGCCCACCGCGGAGAAGGTATTCATCCGCAACAAGGTGGCGCAGCTGGTCTGCTGGGTGTTCCTACTGGACTACCCGTCCCGGTGGCCGGACTTCTTTCTTGACCTGCTCAACACCCTCTCCCTTGGCGGACCCGCCATAGACATGTACCTTCGCATCCTGCTGGCCATCAACGGGGACATTGCCGACAGGGACATTCCGCACACCGCCAAGGTACCCTCAACGCTGCATCAACAATGTACAAAGTGTTAATTTTTTTTATTATTGTATAAATAAATTTTGCATTGCTGAATGCTCATCCTCCACCCAAATGGAGCCCTAGCAGTATGAACCAAATGCCAAAGTTTCATAACTAACCGTTATCTCTTTGAAAAGTTACAAGTGATTTTCTTAGATTTTCAGTGGGAAAACAAGGCCGACGGAGCCCTCAAACACATGGAGCTGAATGATGCCAGTTACCGAGAACGGGCCCCATTTTCCCACAGAAAATTTCAGAAAATCGCTCATAACTAGGGATGTCGCGACCCTGTACAGGTTTGAGTTCGACCACGTTCGACTTTTTTGAACGTGATGTTTCCAACGTGATGTTTGACAAAAGTTTCGAACATTGCCATCCGTCCTGTGTGCTCCTTCTACTTTTGTCCCATCCCTTTGTGCTGTTTTTAATAATGTCGTTCAACAACCAACTAGCCCAGCAATCCACCCTTTTACAGGACAAAAGTTAACTGAAGTTTGCCTTTTTTGCTCATGCGTGAAAATATAAAAACGAGCTGACACCACCTGGCAGATGCAAAGTTCAATATTTTTTAGGTGTATTGCTTCGCAGGTTCACATTACTAACGAAAGCTTTCAAAGTACCTATTTTTGCTTTTATATTGTGTAAAGATCAGTAATCATTTTATTTATAAATGATACAATAAACTACTTTCTAAATTACTTCTTTCTTAAAATTCAAAATTTTTGCATAGAAGCCGGGCAGCACTGTCTGTGAGTCAAACTTCGTTGAGCCTTGCAAAAAGTCTGAAAGTTCGCTGAACCAGTCGAACCCACGAGGTTCGACAAAAGTTTGCGACATCTCTACTTATAACTTTTGAAGGAGATAACGGTTAGTTCTGAAACTTGGGCATCTGGTTCGGACCCCTAGTGCTAAATTTTGGCGGAGGATGAGGGTTCAGCAATACATACATAGTTCAGTTTTGCAGCAAAAAAAAAACACTAGTACATTTTTTTATTGGGACACGCTGTACTATCGACACGGAGTGAAATGCGAATGCCGGAACGCGTGGCCTTGGATATATGCTGCGCTACCTTATGGCTGACAAAGCAGGCGAGTGGAGGTGGGACTGCGAGAGTGTGCTCTTATTCTGATGTGTGCACCTTCGCAGCCCCCTTTCCACTTGGCAATGTTCTGGGTCTCGAGGTAGCGCAACGCACATTGAAGGCCACGCGTATTGGCGTACATGTTTCAGTCTTCTTTCTTTCATTATTAAATGACAAAAACAAAAGAAAATCGGAGATCAATCAGTTCTGACAATTCATATGGCGATTGGCACTGAGGTGAAACCAGAGGTATCGAGTAACTAATCAAAAGTATTTAGGTTAACTGTAGTTACTTGCGATCTTAGTTACTAAATACTAGCATTTAATGAAAGAGAGGAAGCCGGCGCATGTACCTCGCTTCCCCCTCAAAATAGTTTGGTCGTTGCACCAAAATGCCAGCATATTTCGTAGGGGAGTAAGGTACCATATTTTTGCAGATCTGCGGCGGACTATACATGTTTGAAAGTTGAAATTTTACACGGTGTGGACTACCTGCAGGTGCGGACCATGCTGGTATTTTGTTTTTCAAGATCGTTCATTTCGACGAGGCGTGACAAATTTTGTGAATGAAAGAGTATGTTAATAATGAATGATGTATGATACAAGCTTCTTTGTGAGCTAAAAAAGTAGGCATTTGTCAAGGTGTGCCGTGTACGGGTAGATTTTTGTGTCAATTAAGCACCAGGTGCAGAATATGCGGAGCATGCAAACTATCTAAGCAAATGCTTTTATTTCTGACCCCGAATTTGCCCCTGCGGACTATAGTCAGGGAAATGTGGTACGTGTGTCTCCCTCTCATGCTTGTGCACGCATCACGAGACAAGGTGCTAGCTAAACGTCTCGCAGTCTTCGCAATGCCTCGCAAGATGAAGGAGTGGACTGAAAAGGAGATACTGACACTTCAAAGGGCGGTGACACCTCAAAATCCATAATTTTTTCTGTGATCTACAACAATTCAGAATGTTTTCATATATCCCCCTCAAAAAATGCTGCAATGCAAAAAAAAAAAAATTAGGTGTCAAATTTGGTTGTTTTTGTCTCCCACTGGAACCTCCTCGCTGCTTCTTCGACGATGGCGTAATGGATGCAGAAATTTAGTGTCTTCGTAAGCTACGTTTTTATAACGTTTAATAACGGCATTCATGAAACATTTTTTGATGCAATTGCGAATGTACTACAGTCGATTCTCATTAATTCAAACTCGAGGGGGCTGAAAATTTGTCTGAATAAAGCAAAGTTTGAATTATCAGAAGTTTCCTCCTAGAGAGACGCATAGGATGGGACCTGCATGTTAGTTTGAATTATCCGCATTTTTGAATTAAGAGATTTTGAATTAATGAGAGTCGACTGTACACCATTTCTTTCCAGAAAATAGTAAACCGGAGCCCGGGAGCGTCAGTGACGAAATCGTTTGTTGTTACTTGCCGCCTTCTCACCTTTTATCTGTTCTCGCAACATGGCAACGTACAGCAGCAGCCATGGAGGTAGCAAGCTTCTGGCGGCGACATGACGCCACCAGAGGTGAAGCTGGGGGAGACTTCCTGTTTGGAGGGAGACACCCCCAAAGATGACCAAAACCAAAAGACGCTGTTGGACGGAAAGGACAGCAAATTTGGCGCCAACAGCTTTTTTGGTCTCCCTTGAGGGCGTTCCCACCTCTACTTCCAGCTTCACTTAGAATTTACTCGTTTGGCTGGCTTGAGCTGATATGTCGCCTCCTCTTCTTCCTACCTCCATGGCAGCAGCGATGCTGGGGGTAATCGCGCAGTTAATAACAAATCAGAAAAAAAGAAATTTTTTTTTTTTTTGTGTTTGATGATTTTTGGAATTTTGAGTAAGAAATTGTTGAGTGTTCCAGACGTCTGGGTTTGGTTCCTTACGACACGCCTGATCGGGAGCAGGAGGATAGTGAAGACGTTGTTACCGAGTCGTCGGCACTTTGGATGCAGCACAACTGGGGCAGCCTCTCACGCTGCACTGGCGTGAACTCTCACCATTTAGAAGTGTTTTAAACCGCCCAAAGAGTGCCCACTGAGGTTTGAAACTCAAAATTAAGCGTCATCTGCTCAGAGCTGTGATCGGCTCAGCATAGAAGAGGCACGCACATGTCCCGTGATCTTCGAGAGGATCGCAGAGAGGGGGAGGAACATGACACTTGCAGTTTGAAGGCAGGGGAAAAAAAGCGGAAAAGCATGGTTGCTGCTTTGACGTCATTCCCATGCGCAAGACCTTTAAATTCAGCTATTAGATTTTTTTCTTTTTTTTTTCTTCACAAAAATATTTTTTAAGCTTTAACGTTTAAGAGTGATATCTAGGCATAGTTTTCAGTTATCTTGCACAATAAAAATAATATTGATTTTGAGCTGTCAGTGCCCCTAGCAGAAGCGGCGACGTGCCAAGTATGACCATACTTGACCCACCAAAGGGACGCCGGAGGAGAGTAGGCGACGTTTGGCTAGGGTTAGAGAAACAAGGCGGGCTCACTCTGCTACGACCTTCCATCATAGTGGGACGAGCCCACACAAAGCTAAGGTGAGGGTGACAGTTCTTCATGAAACTCTATGAAGGCGATGTCGTCATATGGGACAAGCGATGCTGTAGCATTTCAACATAGTCTGCAGAAACGTGGCCCCGATTTTTGTCATAAATAAATTAAATACTAAATAAATGTGTATGTAATAATGTGGACGCTGTTATGGTTGTGCCGGAGCAGGCTGTGGTATCCGAGACCAAATAGGCGTCAGGACGTGGCGCAGTGAAACCTCCCAAGTCGGACAGTTGTTGATTCAAACTTTGCCACAAAAGGGCTGGAAGTTCTTCGTATCGCTATTTATATATTGTGAAGCGTGTATCGCAAAATGAAAAAGAAATTTATTTACTGAGTGAATTGTAATAGTGAATGCGCATTCGGAGTTGACTAGATAAGAGAGGCTGGAACACCAAACTAAACATCCTAGAGAGTCGGCTGAAAACATTTAGGGAGCGTCAGTGCTGGAGAGATGCACTTGCCTTCCGTTAAAGGCCCTAGCCCTTCCTTTCCTGCATACTTTCGATCCTGACAAGGCGCTCCGTGTGGGTCTTTTCAGGAGGCCGACCGCAACAGGGTCCTCAAGGACACGATACGGGAAAGGCACATCGTGGACCTCGTCAACTCCTGGTACACCATCCTGGTGGGTGTCCACATCTTTCCTTAAACCAAGGTGTCCGTAACGCATCTTCGACCGGTGCGTTTTGCATCCTACCCCAACTGTGCATCGAAAGCGGTCCCGAAGTGGCTGCAAATGATGTCGCAAAAGCAGTTGTCATGCTACCGGGTGTCACAATCTTGGCGGTTGCGCGTGGAGGCACTCGAAAAGGCTCGATCATGCTGACGCAGACCAGGGAGCTCAAGATGTGTCCCACACAAACCACACTCCGTGTGTTGTTTGTACAAGATTTTTCAGTATATTCATCTATATTTTTCTTTTTTACTTTATGCTATTTTTATCATGTATTATTTATTTTTATTTACTTATTATTTCTTTTATTTACATCCCAAACCTGCTGCCATCACCGGCGCTTTTGCATTTGAATGAAAACAGCAACCCAGTACAGACAAGCCGCGCAAGTGGCCGGTGGCTATAGCATCCGACTGCCACCGCACCGACCCAGGTGCGAGCACTTGCCAGGGACTCAAACTTCATTTAATCTTTATACATAATCTAAATGTCCGTAATGTTCCCAGCGTGTCACTCGTTCATGACTCTTGTATGTGACAGTCTTCTCGTAGAAAACGCCGCATAAAACATCCTCTGCGTTAAAAGCATGTGAGTGTTGCTATCGTTACGGCATCTAACCTCCTGGCCGGCGGTGCTTCCCTGGACCGTCAATTCGGAGGGGCAATCAGCAGCAGAACAGGCATCTGTCACATCCACCGCCGCTGCTGCGACGTTTGTCAGGGTCGTGGCCAGGCCCCGTACTGTAAAGCGTAGCTTCTTTAATCGCTGTAGCGGCGACGACCGAGCATCCCTCGGATGCCGTCGGTGCAACAAGGGACACCCCGTTGCAGACCTGCCAGGGCCAGGACCTGAGCCGGCTGTGCCTGGAGGTGCTGGGGGCGTACGTGGCCTGGATCGACATCGGCCTGGTGGCCAACGACCGCTTCGTGGACGCCCTCGTGCACTTCCTGTCGCTGCCCGCCCAGCGTGAGGCTGCCTGCGACTGTGTCTTCGAGATCGTCAGCAAGGGCATGGATCCCGCCGACAAGGCCCGCCTCGTCGAGTCCCTCTCGGCCGTGCTGCAGAGGGCCGGCGTGCTCGGCGTCTCGGAGGTGGGTACCCCTTGTCGCCGCCGCCGGTCGTGGCGTCTCGTTCGAGGGACCGCGTTAACGCTCGTCCCTACACTTGCGTTTGCTTACGACGAGAGAGCACACTAGCGCCATCCATGAAGTGACTTCGAACTGCATTTCACTCGAGTGAAGGTTTTGTGGTATTTTTCAAGATCAAATGTACCTACTATCTACAAAAATGGTTGTTTATAACGTAATAAAAAAATGTTCAAGCAAAAAAAAAAAAATTAATGTGCCAAAAGACACAACATGGAAATGCCTGTGTGTTCTACAGCTACCCAACAGATACTGCCAGTGTGTTCTGCTCCCGTCATAAGAGATTTTGAGAGGTTTTAAGGCGCACGGTCGTGAGCAGTCGTGAGTGTGTGATCCAGCCTTTACTCGAAGAGAGGGAGAAGAGCCCGTTGATTACCGGTTGCAGTGCCAAGTTCGTGCCTTATTCGAATACTGATTTAGATAGCAGTCTGGATGAGGATGGCCAGGCATCTCTTTGGGATGCCTGGCCTTTGCACGCGATCGTTGCCTTCTTCTGGCATTGGCAGCCTGTGCACACTCGGAGCTCGTGAGATGCCGAAGAGTTGTCAAAGCTGAGAAGACGCGGCTGGAGGTGGGACAACTGAAAAACCTCCCTGCCAGTTTAGTGCCGCCGGTGACTACAGCAGTTTATTGCTAATGTCTCAAAAACAGTTAGCGTAAAAGACAAGAGCAAGTAGAAGACTGGACAGGACAAGCAGATGTTCTGTCCAGTCTTCTACTCTCTTTGTCTTTTGCACTAACCATTTTTTAGATGTTTAAGCAACTAGGCCATCAACTTCATTGTTATTTCTAATGTCACAAATGCAAGTTCTCAACTTTCCAAGGTCTTCCCAATGTGAGCACTTGCATAGCGATACATTTCTTTAGAAGGGCGCAGGTTGTGCTCTAGTTTCTTACATTACTGGAAAGAATTCAGAGAAACTTCACTTTTATATTTATGGAAGAGCTAAATTCAGGGGTTGCATTTAGACAGTTGGCCATAAACTGAGGTTCTTCCTTGTCCACAAATGCATTCAATACCACTGGTGGCTAAAATAGATGTTTATGCTGATGTTCCCACAGATCTCTTATGATCGCCATCTAAACATAACTACAGTTTTGGCACACTTCAGCTTTCTTTTTTTTTATTCTTGCATGCATGGCTAGGGTAAATACTGACGTGGCCAGTGCCCCAAAGCCGCATGTTGACTGCCAGCTCTGTCGTCTGCCTTCAGGCATCAGATCCAGCTATTGCTGCATGTCATTCTCTGAGCCATTGCCAGTTTGTTTGCAAAGAAGTAGAGCCTACTTTTGACCCTAGAAATTTCACTTGTTGTGCCTTTGTAACCAGCTCATTGTATTGAAACCTCTTGTAATGGCTACCAATAGATAAATGCAATTGGCTACTCTGCCCAGAACGGAAGAAAAAATGGTGTGCCTTTAGATGCGCCATATTTTTTTGTAGATATTTCTCGAGGGATTACTTCGTGATGATGTATAGAATGCCATTCAATGTTTCTCTAAAAGACTTGATACCCTTGAGGGCCCTTAAAAGTGTGTAATTGTTTAACCACTTGACTACACTTTTTAAGTTCTTTGTAGACACCTTTTTGTGTACCCTGCATCTACCTTTTGTGACCCAGGTGGCATGAAAAAAAGATGCCCGTCCAAGCCCATCACTGGTTGAAGTGTTTCAGTGTAGTGATTGACCCTCCCTCCTCCCCCATTGTGTCTTCTCTAGGCTGAAGACGTAGACTTCCTGATCAAGCTCGCTAAGCTGGTCAATGGAATTGGGGTCCAGCTTCTTAGTTGCATCATAAAGTGAGTGCACGGAACCTATCTTTTACCTTTCTCTGTTGATGATAGATGTTTTCGCATGGTTCTTAGCATCACAAATGACTGCTCTCCCTGTAAAGTGGTCAGTGACACTTCGTATAGGGGCCAGGATTGGCCCATGTTCGACGGAGTTCGGAAATATGAGTTACTTTTTCTTCGTCAAAGTTTTAGGAGGTTGGTGAATTTTCTGAATGGCCCTTGCTAGTTCTTTTGCATTCACTCCCCCCGACGATGAGTGATGGTAGTTGTACGCCAGCTTTGAAAGGCTGTCTGACATAAGTTCTGTGCTTCGTTAGGGTTTTGTTGAACCAGAAAAAGAGAAGACATAAATCCCTGGGAAACACTTACTTAAAGTGCATTGATGACTTCATAGACAGCACTGCCCAAAAAGAGCTCCAATGTACGAAATAAAATTGCCCTTTAGCGTGCAGATGTAGTAGTGATGGAAACCATTACGTCATCATGCAAACCAAAATTCTTAATGCCACATTGAGCATGGGAAACGTGCCTTCCACCAAAGCACACATCTCCTCACCTGCATCTCCTACATCAATTCCACTGAAAGCAAAGCAGCCCATTGCAAACATTGCACAGCACAATGGCTGAAGGCAAATCTCCTTCAACATGCCTTTCCACAGCGCAGCAGCTACCGCTGTTGTCAAGCACAGCACTTTCTGTGGTCGATTTGCAATTTTTTGTGCAGTTCGTGGTACAGTTCCCCTGAATGCACAACTACTGTTTGCTAGTGTTTTTTCTACAGAGCAAAGAAGATTGTTGTGTTGTGGAGGATTCTTGCATATGATATAAAATCAGTGCAATAAATTTAAATTTTAGATTTCAACCTAGAAGTCTAATACCACGCTGTAGACAATATGAGACACATTCATTGTATCATTTTTTTCGGTTCATGGTTCCACATTGTGTTCTTTATTTTTAGACAACGGCTTTGCTAGCAATATCTCTAGCTGATTAGTTTTACCATGGGCTGATTTTCGTTTAGTATCTGTTTACATTTGCCAGACACCGTAGGGGGACCATAATTCTCAAAGTAGAAAACGGAAGCAACCAAGTTTGGGCGGGTGCTAAAAAAAAAATATGTTGCCACTAGTCATTTGAGCGTAGAAACATATATTGTTCTGGAGTCAGCACAAGTGGCTTTTGTCACTGTTTTATTGTTGCCAAACTAACATGTCAAATTCAGTGAGTACTACAAGAAAAATCTGGCAGATTTTTTGGCAGATGTAATGAGGGAAAGAGAGCTCAGAGTTGTGCTGTATGGGAGATAGCATTTTCATAGTACCGTATTTACTCGCATAATGAACGCACCCGCCACAACAGGTACCAATATTTGGACTTTTTTTTTCCCTCCCGTAATGAACGCACCTCCAATTTTCGGCTCCGCGAGTCTCAAATTGCGTCCAACTCACCAAGCCAATTTTCTTTTGCCGCCAAGCGGTCAGGCCAAGTCAAGCCAAGCCAAGCCGCTCTCGTAATGGCTGCAAGTGCATAGTTGCGGAAGTGATCAACCGTGAAACCGAGCGGCGTGCACACTTGACGAAGCTTGGGTTGAGGAATTGCCCAGCCCCGGACATTCTTCGCCTATCAGATGCATTGATGTCAACAAACACGCTGTCGTCTGTGGTCCGCTTTTGGACAGTGAAATCGTGAAAGTGGTTAGGCCTAAGAACGGTCACGTTGCTCTCCGTGCTGAGTGAGCTTCGTAGGGCGCTTTTCCTTCGGCAAAAGGCACGCCGAAAGCGCCCTAAAAAGGTTTGCAATTTATAAAGCATGGTTACTGTGGCGCACCCCCGACCAGCCGTGGGTGCGCCTCCATCAGTGGAGACGTGCCACAGTACCTTGCCGTGTCATATTGGCACCTAATATGACATTTGCACTGGTAATGAGTACGTGTAAAATGCAATAGCAATATTTTGGGAAAGAAGTGCGTTCATTATGTGAGTAAATATGGTATGTTTATTATTATAAAATTATGTCTCTAGGAGATAAACATTAATCCGGTTTTCTTCCATTCGCTTTATACTGATTTTTCAACTGCATGTTCCCACAAAAACGGGACATGAGACTGTTTTGAGACAAAATGACCGGGACGACGTAGATGAACCTCTAAAACAGGATTGTCCTGCCCAAAACTGGACGTCTGGTCACCCTACACGATATTTTATACCCTTGGGATATATAAATGAATGTATTTCTCGATAAAATCTGACGGAGGCTCATTTCAGAAAGTAACCAAGCGATCAAAATTCTGCTGGGGCTCGCCGACGCCTCTTCGCTGGATCGGCACGTAAAGCCCCAAAATTGATCGATCAATTGACTGCTTCATAAAAGACACTCCCAGGCAGTGAGACGGGCAGTCGGTCTTGATATTTTTGGCCGTATCCACGAAACTTGCGTCGTTTGTGCTAAGACCGCATAGTCAATGAAGGAACCCCGACTCTGCCAGGCTGTCGAAGAAGGGAGACGCAGGCAGCCGGGAGCTGGCCAAGGCGGAGCTGTGCTCCAAGATCCCCCTGATGCTGCACTTCCTGGGCAACGAGGACGACGACGTGTCGCAGGGGGTGGTCGAGTTTGCACGCGAGTACATCCAGTACCTCAAGCATGAACCCCAGGCCTACGGGCAGCAGGACAAGGCAAACATGGAGGTGAGTGCTCGGGCCACTCCCGCACGTTTGCCTCGCTGCCTCGTTTGTATCGACCGCGGTGGGCTCATTCGATTTGCCTGCACCAGCTCGTGCCAGAGCCACTGTATATGGCCGCTTTAGCAGCCAGAGTAAGGCTACTCTTTTCCTTGTGCCGCCTCTCGCTGTGATTCATCACGGGCTGTGCCGTAGAAACGGACCGTGCCGGCTCGGTTTCCACGGCGACCGACAGAGCCGACGATTGCTGAAGTAGCGTTCGAATATTTCGGGGCATTGCTGGTGTACTTGTCGTCTGCTTCTTTCGCTTCTCGAATAGCACGAAATTCAACTTGTCAGTGCGCATCCCCGCGTGCATTCAACGTACGGCATTTAGTGAATGGATGGAGTGATAAAATGAGCCACGTTAATAAAGAGGTCACACAGGTGCCGCTAGTAGCTCATACCTCCAGGCCCAGAATGGGAGATCACCATTGGCGCTTATGACGTTGTGCATCTAGGTCTTTTTGCGTCGTGTTGCTACTCTGGCATCTAAACCTGCCACATACTGCTGGCTCTAGCCTGCACCGGTGCAGAAAAGTGTAGTGCAGTGCAAACAAGGGCAGGGCAGTGCACCTCTGGTTCTGTTTTGATCTAAGCTACACTCAAAAATAAAATACAGCATGTGCACTGAGCACAGCCAGTTCAGGAGGTGCAGGTGAACCGAACATAGCATATGTTGAAGCCGACGAGATACAGCGGGTGGGCGGGCAACGTTCTTGATGTAAACGCGAGACAGAGAGGGGTGGGCAATGCAGAAGTCGCAAGTGGAGCTCAATGTCTCATTGAGTGCCTTGAGACTTATAGTACACTGTTTGTCCTTAAAATGTTCTCCAGCGTCCAAGGTTTTGGAAAAATGGATTTCAGCACTTGGAAACCGCTTATAATGAACCACGTGACGGGCACTTTATAATCGATTCGAAGCACTCGGAAGTGGCTGAAATATGTCGCTCCCTTCCTCCAAAAAAAGTGTGTCACGGTGAAAAGCTGAGACGCACGTCCTTGACCCTGTAATTTCGAACATTATGCACAGTGGGAAATGCAATCACTTAGTCGACTTGATACCCACCTACTGTCAGCTCACGGAAGTTCTTCTCTGTCTCTTTCCAGGCCGTACTGTACATAATAATTAACAAATACAAATATGATGACTCCTATTTATTTGAATCCCAGGTGAGTCTCACCTTTAACCTTGCTTCTGGTGCGCTGCATTGGTCCTTAAAGAATGCTTGGGGATTCATCGGTTTTATGTTTCTTCCAGGGTGAAGATGAAGCGCTCTTTATAGAATATAGGAAAACGCTGAAGGTGCTGTTCGACAATGTGGCTCAGCTGGTAAGTAAACATTTCATGCTGCTGCTGTCTCAAGAACTAGCGTTATATCTGCACATTCAGCCTTCCTCTTTAGAAGTGCAAGTGAAGTTTGTGCATTCGCATGTTCAAAACCAAAATGTCATGTTGTGGAATCTCTCAACCTCATGCAGCTGGTTGATCAGCATAACTTGCATAATCCAATGCACCTTCCTTTGGTGGTTATTAATGCGAATAGCATTCTTTGGATACTTCACACACTTTTCGTCTATGTATCTATCTATCTATCTATCTGGCTATCTAACCTCTTACGCCGCGGGTCGATAAATAAATAAAAAAGACCGGCGCCGGCTGGGATTCGAACCGTTGACCCTTTGATCAGCAGGCAGACGCGCTAACCACAGAGCTATGAAGGCAGTCATTCAACGCACTCTAAACACCTGTTTATATCTTTACCATAGGACGCGCTACAGCGCTGTCACAGCTACGGTGCGCGCGCGTTCCATGCACGAGGGCTCATTCCGCTCTCGTGAGGCTGAGCACGGCCGCTAGCTCACCCTCTCCCGCGCTCGGGAGAGGGTGATGTAGCGGCCGTGCTCAGCCTCACGAGAGCGGAATGAGCCTCGTGCATGGAACGCGCGCGCACCGGTAGCTGTGACAGCGCTGTAAAGCGCGTCCTATGGTAAAGATATAAACAACCGTTCAGAGTACCGTTGGTTGAGACTAGCTGAGACGCCAGAAAGTCTGGTCGGTACCATTTTGAGTGTTTGTGCATATGGCGCGTGCTTTGCTCGCCTTCCTAAGTGACACAAACGCACGTGCTGGGCTGCGGAGATCGTGCGCAGGGCTGTGAAAGTGTCAACAAATTTAGAATCGCCTCAGAGTGGGCTGGCGTATCCAGAGTGTGCCGGCCACCTGACGAACGCGCATAACTCCGCACCCGTTTTGATGCTATTCGCATTAACGTAAATAATCATTCCCAAAGGATGGGTTCTGCTGATTTTTTTCCATAGCTAGGCACACAACTATTGTAAAATACAGAGCATCCACCAATTCTACATTAAGCGCCCTCCCTCCCTTTTATAACATTTGGAAAATATACAAAGAACATATCTTTACTTATTGTAGACCTAAGAACGCCCATTTTCCAGTTTTACATGATTACTGTCGAGACCGGTTATAACGAAGTCGGTTATAACGAAATAGCGGCTACAGCGAAGCGATCACGATTTCCCATTCCCTTTGCACTTCGTTAACCGAAGTCGGTTACAACAAAATAGCGGATATAGCGAAGTGATTTCCGATTCCCGTTGACTTTGCTATAACCGGTCTCGACAGTATCTTCAAATTTTGAGTGGGCGCTTGCTGGGGATTTTACAGCAGGTAACTAGGTATTCATAGCCTTCCCAGTCTGAAGGCAAGGGAGAGCTACCTTTGCACTGTGAAGGCAATGAAGAACACGGCACTATTTAGTTGCAGCTTCTGTTTTCATTTCAACGTATAGTTTTGGGTTCTCAATATTTACTTTTGACATAATTCTGCAAAACAACCCATTATCTTTTTCCCCAAAAAAACACCAGCATTTATCTTTTTTCTTTTTTTTACCCTTGAGCAATTAAAATATACAACCTCGACAAAAAAAAAAAAAATGGCATATGAAAGTAAGAAAAGGTATGGTTAGTATACAACATGAAGCATGTAATCACCTTTATTTGGTTGCCTCAGCTGCTCAGATTTCGTGCTTTCGAAAAAGCAAGTGCACACCAGAACTATGTCTATTTTGCACGCCCTCGTTATAACATAGTACGAATAAAACAAAAATAGACGTCACACTAGTTGACAGAGTGTCTGGTACTGTCTGCTTTTTCTACCGATTCGTCAAGGTACATTTACCGGCGCTATTCGATAAGTGCCGAGAGCCAGAGACCCTCCCTCTAGCCGTGCCGAGATTCAATATTTCAGTGTACTTCCGGGGCCTGTAGCTATTGGTGCATTTCAGCAGGTCCTCCTAGCTTGGCAGCCCCCAAGCGTGGCTACCCTTCTTTCAGGACAAGGAACTGACCCTGGCGCTAGTGCAGGGCATGGTCAGCACAACACTCCCAAACTGGAGGGCCTCCCCTTCCAAGACATTGAGGTGGCCATCTCCTTCTTGTACCTCCTCGGTGAAGCCGTGCCTGTGAGTCCCACTTTGTCCTTTCTTCCTTAGTTTTCTTGCCCTCAAAGCATGAGTGGTGTACAGTGCATAACACTTGGCACAAACACATCAGTCATCAGATTTGTTTTTTTTTTAAAGGTGTGTGAGGTATTCAAGTTTACCTCTTAGGTTAGTGCACTAAGCGAGCGCTTTCACCACCGTGGTAGATTTCATGCCTTAGAGTTTAGGAGAGAAACTGGAAAAACCGGCAATTGCTTGTTCATGCTAACAGTGTCGTGCAGTACACACTGAGAGCTACCTCTCATGTTGTAGAGCCTTTCAAAGTATACTATGGGGTGTTTCACGAAAAGTGAACAAATTCGATATTGCGAAAACTATGCATCGCACCAAAAAAAGACTTCGTTGTTTTGGTCCTGGGCCAGGGGCCTATTTAAGAAAAATTATTAAGTCCGAGATAATTAGATTGTTAATTATTTTTGTGTAATTAACTTTTGTAATTTTGTGTTTAAGGGCATCGTTTCAATAAGAAAATTGCTCAGCATCATCGAAAAACAGTTATTCAATAAGTTGCAGAATGATAGAAGGCACCGTGAAGCATTTTATGGCTTTCTGAAAAACCGCACAAATTGCAATCAAATTCACAATTCAAATTCGAAAAAAAGTATCAGTAATTAACAATCTAATTATCTCAGACTTTAATAATTTTTCTAAATAGGCCCCTGGCCCAGGACCAAAACAACAGAAGTCTTTTTTTGGTGCGATGCGTAGTTTTCGCAATATCGAATTTGTTCACCTTTCGTGAAACACCCTGTATATAAAGTTTTAAAATTTAGATAACTTAAAAAATGAGGTTCTACCATGGAAGCTCCCTTTTTGAGTTTACAAACAGACACTACACTTCTTTGTTTGCGCCATTGGCAATTTACTACGCTTGTCATAGGGACTCACTTGACTTTTAGAGTTAGTTGAATTCCCTAGTCGCTCGACATCTGGAGTTAGCACTTAACATCCTGTCATGTGACTTCCAGCCATTCAGAAAGTCAAGTGAGGAATTTGTGATTGATTGAGCTTTTTGATCATGTTTTTGCCACGAGTGCTGGATGCTACTAGAAAGTGACAAAATTAACAAAGCTGTGTAATACAATGTATTTATGATGACAGCTGGAGTATTTAAGTATAACAAAATTCGTAATGTAATTTACTATAGAAAATATTTTTCTATGGGTGTAAATGTTTAATTCCTGAATTCAAGTGCCATTAGGGTACTCTTTGCCTTAGCTCTCATGACTAGAACTTACTTATCCACTATCCACTTGCAGAAGAATTGAACATAAATTGTGTATAGGTTTGCTGTTATACTTGTCCATTTGCATTGAAGTTCTGGAAAATTAAGGTTGAGGTTATCATGACTGAGTTTATGGAACATGGCACTGTCTTTCCCGTTTACCTCCACAGGGGTTCCACTGCAATCAGTTCACAGGAGGCTCCGACATGGTGTCTCCGATGTGTGTCCTGTTGAGGCTGGTATGTGTCTCAGTTTTTCACCTTCACAAATCTCGTTTCAGTCGCATAGCTTGGCAAAAATTAAGCATGTTGTTCCCTGTTTGTGATGTCCCTGCAACTTCGTCTTCATAACCTGTGTTGTGTGCATTCAAGTTGTGCAAAGCATTCCTCTTCTATTTCTCACATCAGTGTACTAGGCACCTATACGGGGGGTGGATCAGTGCTAGTGGTGTTTCTGTGACGAAGTCGTCGTTTGTTATCCTGCATCCCAGTACTGTATATCCTGTTAAGTCAAGTCCTGGCACCCAGTGGCGTCACTAGGGGCGGGGGGCGAGGACCGCCCCAGGCTCAGGCGCTCTGGGGGGCAGCTGGGAAGTGAACGGCGGAAAGGGCGAGGGAAGGGGAGGGGAGGGAGGGGGGTAGTCGGCGGGCCCCCGCCTTGAGTGCCGCTGGCCCTAGTGACACCACTGCCTGGGACGGCCTTCTTTCCTCATGCAGCTCATTTCATCCGGCGTGAGCACATATGGCCATTCCGCAGTGACGCTGCAGTTTTTCGAGACGGTGGTGCGTTACGAAAAGTTCTTCAACCAGGAGCCTCAGATGATTCCGGATGTTCTCGTAAGTGTTTTTGGCTTCATTTTTCTCGCTGTAATTTTGACATCTTCGAATTTTTTCATGAATATGTCCTAGTATATGTAAAGGGCATCCACTAGCTTTGTGTTAGCTGTGTTAGACCCCTGCAGGAAGTGTACAAAAGAATCTTGGCAGTCCGTCGCAAAAAGTTTTGTACGCTTATCTTTCGTGGCATACCTTCATTCGCGAGCAGCACAGTGTTGTAGAGGCTTGTTTCACACAGAAAGCAAAAGGTAAAACTCGATTGCATAGTCCTATTAAGAACTAAGAATTCGTTGTGCTGAAGTCGGTGGCTCTCACCTGCATATGACTTGTTGGACAACTCTACGCACGTTAGCGTTGCCCCACTCAAATGAACGTTGCTTACCGTAGGATACCCGAGCATCCGCCCATTCCACAATAGGCACCGACCCCTCAATTTTGTACATTCGAAAAATAGTACATAAAGGACACATTTTTACATATTGTTGACCTTAAGGAGTACCCATCCCCCAGCTTTGCATGATTATCTCAAAATTTTTAGATATGTCCTTTACGATTTGCGGTAAGTATATATTTGCGGCATCTCTTTTTTGAAAGCCGTTGTCTGAAATAAGCACTCACTTTCAATTTTCTCCACAGTGTGCGGTCGAGGGATAGGGTAGAAGTAAACAAGGCCTTGCTGTGCCTCCCCGTTGTGCATCTCGCAAATTGTTTTGCAGGTGGCATTCATGGACGAGCGTGGCTTGCGGCACCAGAGCCCAAGAGTGCGGAGCCGAGTGTCCTACCTCTTTTCCAAATTCATCAAGTGCCTCAAGTATGTAGCATTTGGTTTTCTTAGCTTTGGATTTTGGCTCGTAGTGGAGTCAGTTTGAAAATGTCGGCATTTCTAAAAAGGCATATAATAGTAGTAAGTCAGAGTTGCAGTATCAGTACAACCATTGATATGACCGTTAATCTATAGATAGGATCACCATTGAAAGCTACCTAGGTGCCGAGCTGTGTAAGAGTAAAATAAAACAGCAAAGATTACGTAGCTTTCACTAACATTGAGAAACATATCCCTAGCATACATGCAAACATATTGCTCATATTTTATTGTAATTGCAATTGTGAAAGTTGCACAAGTTTTGCAGACCAGACATACATTTGTGCAAAAGCAAGTAGATGGTACATACTGTCAGCTGTCAAGTAGCCACATAGGATCTCAAACATAGTTCTCCAGAGTACCATGAGGGGATCCTCGAGCTAGCTCCATCATTTTTTCGCTCCTAAGTAAAGTGTTCTGCCAGTTTAGCTCTCTTCTAGAAGATCTGAACCATCAGTTGATGCATGACTATGTGCCAAACTCTCCAGAGCATTGTTCATTATTGTTTACAAGGTTTGCATACTTCTGCACTGCCTTATTGCGTCCAATGCCTAGACTGGGTGATGGCTGTTGAGGCAGATAGTGATCCTCGGGGTCACCTAAAGTAGCAGGTCTTGGCTTTGCCCGCTTTTCTGTCTAGACTGATCTGCCCTTAATGAAAACAGAGCACACTACAAACAGAGGCACAAGAAAACGACAGACGAACACTCTCGTACGTCTCTTCTTTTGTTGGTTTTGTGCTATCTGTTTTTATAATGAATCGGTACCTGCTGGCACAGTTTTCCGACTCATCTGATGAGCCTAGCCACGAGGATACCCGAGTTTCTTCTCCACTTGGCTTCCAGGGCACACATGCTGAACTTCACAGAGGACATCTTGAAGAGGCTGCAGGACCTGCTGGTGCTGTGTCCCACTGAGAACGGTGTCACCCAGGCCTCCCTGCTGTCTCCTGACGACCAGCTCTACCTCTTTGAGGCCACGGCCGTGCTCATCGTCTCGGGCCAGTTTTCTGGCGAGGTGAGCTGCTTCTGTCTTCACTTCAAACCTCTGGTCATGCCATGGAACAGTAGCCTTACTCTTACTTTAAGCCCCTGGTCATGCCCTGAAACAGTAGCTTTATCCTTAGTTCGAACCCTAAAATAGTAGCCTTATCTTTACTTCAAGCCTCTGGTCGTGCCCTAAAATAGTAACCTTATCCTTACTTTGAGCCTCTGGTCATGTTCTGAAACAGTAGCCTTGTTCTTACTTTGAGCCTCTGGTTATACCCTAAAATAGTAACCTTATCTTTGCTTTGAGTCTCTGGTCATGCCCTGAAATGGTAACCTTACCTTTGATTTGAGCCTCTGATCATGCCATGGAACAGTAGCCTTAATCTCTACTTCAAGCACCTGGTCATGCCCTGAAATGGTGATAGCAAAAATATTCCAAATGCCAGGAGAATTAATGACTAAAAACGTTTATGCCTGCTTGACAGAATGGAGACATCAAGAAAAAATATGGACGTTTGCCACCTCTTCAAGTGGCATCTTTAGTATAAACTGATGCAAATCAGGCGAGAGCCTGCCAGTCACTACTTAACGCGAATGTCCTTGAAAAAGCCCAGTAGGGGGCCGCGGTTGGTATCACACACCGATGAGCAACACCGGACAAACCAAAATTCCAAAAGCTTTCTTTGGCCCCAGCGCTGACCTCTCGCCAAGGTCGTCACATTGCAGAAATTGAATGTGTGTCCTGTCGTCCAGCAGCGTTCAACAAGTTCCATCTTTGTGTGCGCAGCGCGAGTGGCTTTCACCATGTCTATTCTGTGTTCTTTAAGTCCAGACTTTCTCGTCTACAGCTGATACACCAGACGGCCATTGGGGCTCTTTAAATTCTGGCTGTCTAAACATACAAACAAGGCAATTACTTACCTTCGAGTTTAGCATCAGTTTTCAACAATACCTAACCAAAAAAATTGTTTTTTAAAAGTTTTTTGAGAAAGAGGGTAGAAACCAGTGTTAAATATTTAAAGGAACTTAATAGCATTTTTTTTCTCGTGAAACTTGGTTGCTTTGTGTTACAGAAGAAACAAGTGCTCCTGAAAAGTCTGCTGACGCCAGTCATGAGGAAATTCGAGTCCCTTGCACAGCGGATGCCCCTGGAGCCCATGGAACAGAAGAGGCATGACATTGCAGAGTGCATGAACCATGCCATAGCCGTCACCAGGTGAGCACAACTGGAAGGCACATATACATTCTTGTGTATGGTAGAGGTGCTGCTGGGAAAATGAGCTTCTTGCACTGAGCTTCATGAGGTGTTTTTTTTAAGAATAGAGACGAGTCTTTGACATCTGTGGGTTAGGCAGTATTTAGTGAAGCATGTTTAAAAAGTATTTGAAATTAGATATAAGCTTATTCATAGATTCTGCACTAAAGCAAAATGAGAAGTAACATTGGGTAAAATGTATTTCAAGGAAATATGTCACACATGGCATATATATTTCGAGTAAACTAAAAGTACTCTAGCAACACTATCTTGCTTGACATACTGTCATGTTCCCACTAAAGTAATTTTTAATGGAAAAGAAATAAGTGCCACAAAATTAACTGCATTGCTTTGTAAACAAAAATGTTGACTTTGAGAACCAAAAGCTTGATAAGCCGTTCTGTTGTTAGTATGAACCTACTTGTTACTGACCAAATTTTACAAAGATAACCTAAAAGTCAACTGTGTACCTTGATTGAAACGTTAGTACGTGGTACCAGAGAAATGTGCACAAAGTGGGTAAACAGGGTTCTGAACTACAACTTGAACTAGAACACAAGCACTCAAAACAAACAATAAATATTATACTCCAAGTACAAAGCACTTTCGGTGTTTCCCAATCGCTACCTAGGCTAGGACATATCGTAAAAATCAAATGCAGCACACCTTTTAGCAAGTAAGGTTTGCGCTTTATTTGCTTTTATACAGTTTTCTAGAGTTGTAAAAATTGTAAAAATGTTTTGCAATTCTTGACAATAAATAGTTTCCAACACTAATATACTACTCAGTGTTCGCTTCAAGACCACTTTTTATATTCATAAATTTCGAAGTGTCTTGCAAACTCACAAACGCATATCTGTTTACGTCTAGCAAAAGTAAAGAAGCACGATTTTGTTTTTTTTGTTTGAAAAATAGACTCGCACCTTTGGTAAATAAGAAATGCTATATTAAAGCTAACAAACTCGGTTTTAACCCTTTCCTGACCACGCCCATAGGTCATCGATCACCGGTGATCAATGGTTACCAACAGGGCCGGCTTTAGGGGTAGGCGACCCGTCATGCGGTCGCCCAGGGCGCCATCAATAAGGGGCGCCACCGCGCCTCTTTTTTACTTTTTTTTAGCACAGCGCTTTTTTTGTATGCGGTTCTTGTATGACGAAACGCTAGCGTTGGGCCACTGCTCACATGTTTACTAACAACCTGATGTCGTACCTATACTTCGTTTCAACTTGGGTCCAGACGCAGCCGATGCTACAAGCGCGAGCTCCGGGCTTTCCAGCGTGCCTGCCAAGCACGCGCGCTCGTGCAGTACAGGCACTGTTCAGGGCCACACGCTCGTGCTTGTAGCATCGGCTGCGTCTGGACCCAAGCTGAAACGTAAGAGAGTAGATAGGGGCGTATAAGAAAAAGCGGTAAGGGGGGGGGGGCGCCACAGCCGGAGGTTCGCCCAGGGCGCTTGGATGATGTAAGGCCGGCCCTGGTTACCAAGTGCCAACAAAATATTTAATTTAGTGTGGAGAATTATGTTCCACAATCTCGTGGATAGCCGAAGAACTGTAGTTTCGGTTTCAATGCAGTAGGTTTTAGCTTGATCACAAGCTGACTGTGCTGTCAAAAATAGTCCTGGGAACGGTGGTTGTACTTGTCTAACATGGCTAACTGCTTGCATCAGTCTTTGTAACAAAGATGGCATTATTACATAATTCAACTGTATTGTGGCATATTTGTTAGACCTCAAGAGCTCTGGGGACACTTTAAATGATCTTATAGGCGTCACTTAACAGATGGTTGTCGGTAAGCATCACTATAATTTCCAATGCTGTCCTGAGCCGGCGTGCACGTTTTATGTTCCCAACAAGGTGGACAAAAATGCTAAATATGAAGGAACTTCAATCAAGGCTATGACAAAACCAAAGGTAGAACACAAGGAAAGCATTCTGCTGGGGATGTGAGGTGTACTATCTGTGCTTCATCAATATAAGTATTCCTTCGTTGAAAAGCACACGTGTTACGGCGGCTAACTCTCTGACGAATCAAAAATAGACGTCAGTTAGAGAACACTAACTTTGAGGAGTAGGCAATAGCCGTGGGTGTGAAGCACATTTTGTACTATTCTGAATTTTTTTTTTTGTCGTTTAATTTTATATAGCTGTATAAGTTTCGGTGTTTATACATCTTCTGCACATACATTGTATTTTCAAGAAATTAAATTTTAAAATCTTTTCTTCACATTATACCAACCGCTGTATCTTTTGAAAGAACAACTAATTGGCCACATTTTGACGTGTCACATTTCTGCATACACAAATTAGTTGGGAAAATAAAAGTGGTTGCACAGATCCTTTGAAAATTACTGCTTTTCCCATGGTCAACAAAGAGTTAAGTACGAGTTGCGATGTGTCATAAGTTTCGGATAAGATTTCGGTTTTGGCAATCGTTTGGGTCCGCGTTCCGGCACCTACGTGTGCCAAGCCCGGGTCTGCTAATTGAGCCGCCCGTTCTTGTCCCCAGTCGGACCAGCAAGGCCTTCTCGAGCCAACAGACGATGAAGGCCTGCAGCTCCGTTTCCGTCTACCTCGAAGCACTGCAGGTGTTCCTCCAAGCTCTAGATGTGAGTACACTTCAGCCATCACTTTGGAAGAGTTAGATCCGTGAGTGGGCACGCAAGGTATAAGGCATTTAATACCCTAGTCCCACGGGCAGCCTTAGCCGTAGTTAAGCGTTACCCGCGCCGGCCTCCGGTGCATGACGTAAAAACTACGGCGTCATAAACCTAGGAGGTGTTACCTTGGTGGTTGGATTGGCGAACAGGTGGTCACACGAAAATGATGCGTCCTCGTTGACCGATTTCTGAAGGTAGCTTTGTCGCGCGTCAGCTCCCCATACGAGCAGGCGCTGCTGCAGGCGGGGGTGCGGCAGTTCCTGCACCGCATGGTGGTGTGCCTGGAGGAGGAGGTGCTGCCTCTGGTGCCCAGGGCCTTTGAGCAGCTCCTGCGCAACCCCGACGTCAAGAGCGTCCAGGAGCTCATCCCCTCATCAACCAGATCGTCTCCAAATTCAAGGTGGGCTTGTCACCGCCTGTCCCTTCTCGGCCCCTCGAATTTGTTGTTTTGGGGGAGTATATAAAGATAAAATCGGTCTGAAACGGACAAACAAAACGTTTTCGTGCTCTTCCGGTGGTTATTTGCGGCTCCCGACGCACATTCTTGGCCACCAGACGGGTCCATTCAGTCTTGGTCCCCTGCTGGAAACATTCGTTAGAGTGGAGAGCCACCGTTTTCATATTCTCACTTTGCCTCGCTCCTATCTTTGACCATCCAGGTATCGCTCGTTTCCGATTCATTTGAAAGATGATATGACTAGTGATCGGAGATTAAAGATTTTGTTTATATTATTGAAAGTAAACCTCTGCTTTGATGTCATCTCACTTGTTGCAGGTTGCATGCTTCCTTTTCTTTCTTTTTCTTTTGAGACATTGATGTAGTCTCTCAACGAATGTGATCAAAAAAGAAAAAACGAAAGCCCCCAAAAAATAGAGTAACATAGATTGTGTTGCTATTAGGTGCAGAGCACATAAAACAGGCGCTGAAACCGAAACACGAATTGGTATCGTCGAGCCTTGTGGTCCAGGAAAAGTTACTCGAGGGATCTTCGTGGTCAGTGTACAAGGGGCTAACAAGTGGTAGCACCAAAGAACTGCTTTGACAGAAGTCACCATTATTAGCAGCATCTCGAAACACCTCGTCTTTGCCGAGGTAGCGATGGGGACGGTTGTCAGCACAATTCCTCTGGTTCATTGCTGATCTGCTGAAACGTCACTGCACGAGCTCTTTTCATATTGGCACTTACTTTTCCCTTCATGATGCGACTCATTCATATGATCTTCAACCCCACTGCTCTGGTTTCTATGAGGGGATAAGCTTCAAATCCCACATTAGGTCTAGCAAACTCTAGATGTTATTTGATGGTCAAAGGAAACTCTAGATGTGATTTGATGGTTTAAGAGTGGATGCATTACTGTATTTTGACTCTGGCACTCGCGACTCGTGGAGGTTCTCTTAGCGCCGCATCGACGATCCGGGGCAGTGTTTGGCGTGCACGCGACTGGCGTGTGGCGCAGGGTGAGGCAGCTAAGCCTTTAGGGGGTCAGCTGTCCTGGGTGTTCCAGAAAGAGGTGGTGCCTTTCCTGCAACGGATGTTCATGCCGCTGGTGGAGGTGATCTTCCGGGCCCTGGCAGCCCCCACGGAGCCCGGGGACGAGCAGGCCCTCAGGGACCGCCAGCTCCTACAGAGGGCCTACTTCCTCTTCGTGGCCGCCATCATCACCAACAACGTGGTCGAGGTGGTCGCGTCGCAGGGTGCGTCACTTTTGACCGTTCTTTCTACAAAGGGGCTCACCAGTCCAACCCCGTCGAAAAGTCTCTCTATGCAGATAAGTGTTCTTCGAGCTAGGTTGAGAACCCTTGGCTTAGACCGATTGTAGGGTGCTCTGGAGCACTACACTCTCGTCTCACTAGTTGTGTGCAGCGTTACCAAAGGTACAGGGGCGAGAGCGTGACCCGAGCAGTTAGAGAGAAGAGGACGGAGGAAATCCCCTCTTCCCGGGCACTCTCTCGTGCGTCCCAGACGTTGCTCTTGTCTCTTTCGAAGACTAGCCCGGTAAAATTCTTTAGAGGGATAGCAGCTAGTCTCTCCCTAGTGCAAATGGCACCATTATCTACGACGGGTTAAGAACTCGGCAGATGCTCAGCCTCGAGCACAAGCTTTGTGCCTTTGATAACACTTCGTCACTGGTTAGGTTAGGTTAAGAAGGCAACGAGCGCATTGTGGAACGTCTACCGAGTTGTTCACCTGTTGCCGGCTGTAGTGTCGGTTACCAGGAGAAAGTCTCAAATCTCCGGTTGGTTGGTTTGCAGACGCACGAAGCCTGGAGCAGGTGTTTGCCACCATCATCCAGGGTGCTGTCGAGTTCCCTGACCCGGTGGTAAGCCCATGTTTTGAGTGATACTAGTACCCTTCTACTTAAACAATTGCGGGCGGGTGCTTTGTCTCTTCACATTATTGTTGCTTCGAGGTACACGGCTTAACACTGTCGATGCAGACGCAGCGTTGGCAAATCTTTGCAGTTTACTCGTACAGTGGATGCTTCGATGCCTTGTCCTCTATTCCAACATTACTGAGCTCTAACCCTATGGATATAGTGATTCCCACCGGCAGAAATGGTGACGACAGACCCTTCTCAGAAATGTGGACCATCTTGTAGCTGCTGCGCTAATTATCCGAGTCTGCTGCTCTTTGGGCACATACTCCTGTATTATTACATAAGAGCCGAGTCAGCATTTGGCGACAATTCGGCTCAACCCGTACCGAAAACGAATACTGCGTCAACGTACGGCGGGAACTCAGATCCAATCGCGGGCTTCGTGCCCAAGAAATAGCAACCGCCAATGTTACTTGATGGGGTTTTGAAAGTCTGGAAAGACTGATTATAACCCCCGTGTACGCAGGCCCAGAAAACCTGCTTCACCATCCTGAGGAAGATGGTCGAGTTGTGAGGGAGGTGCGGAAGCAGAGCCCCACTTTGTGGACTTTGTGTACAAGTCTGTGGTTCCTGCGTGTTTCCACGCGCCGCTCAAGGACAGCTTTGACTTGACCGACGCCCAGACCATCTTGGTGAGACAGCGATGGCTGTGGATTCTGGCCATTTATTGACGATCGTGCCAGGGGTCGTTTCTCTGGAAGTCATTGATTTCTTTCTTTGCAGGCTCTGTCCGAAAGTGCAATGTGCATGAAAACGATCCTCGCCAAGCGGGTAAGTTCAGACGTGCACCAGGCCACAGTGGATGCACATTTGGATGCACTGGATACATTTCCCTGGAATCTTGTTTACACTGACACTCGTGAAGGACATGAAAATGTGTGCATGACCTGTGTTTATGCCACACTAAACGTCCCTAGGAGTGGCAGTTCTGCAAGTGCCAGTGTTTGAGGCATCCTAAGGTAATTTCCACCACTTGTCCGACACCTGGACGTAGCGGATTGCCCCGTTGTTCCATTCGTAGCAGAACTATACAGTTCGCTTGGCACGCTTGTCGTTTATGCAGAATGCCAACTTTAAACTGCATGCGATTGCAGTCATGATTGAGCTGCTTACATAACCTCAAGATATGTTATACTGGCAACTTTGAAAGTTTGCAATGAGAGCTGAAAGACTGAAAGTGAAAAATATGACCAGGTCTTTCATCTTCCCTCGCTTGCTCCGAAACTGCTGTTTAGCTTCTGTTGACACAATCATCCAAATGACTGCCTGTAGTTTCCACTGGCACAATGTCAGTGTGACTTAAAGGCCAACATACTGTATCGGTGCTCGGTGGCACCCGAAAGAAATGCGACTGACTCCGTGTCACGGCAAACCAAAAAGAACGTTTATTCCCTCGTGGCCCTGCACAAGCCACGCGCCCCACGGCACGCGCGTGCGTGCCTCGCTTGTAGGAAGCGGGAAGTTCAAAAGATGCTCACGCCACATCTCCCTCTGGGGATAAACAAGAGTTTCGAGTAGTCTGTAGTTATTCACCAAACCGCTGGGGGGCAAACACTTTTCTTCCAGCCCTTGTTACTGCCACGGGGACTCTGCAGTCCTGCGTTGATGACTGCGACTGCGAAGCCTGCTGCAGTGTAGGCGGGTGCTCCGTGACGTCCTCCCCGGGTAGGGCAGACCCGTCAGGAGCGGTCGTGTTGGCTGGCCACAATACCAGCTCGTCGCGTTGACCAGAATGAGCCGGAATTCGCTTGAGGGCTCTTCGGTTGCGACGGACGTCCCTCTTGTGGTTCTGACCCAGTAAGACCTTGGCGTGTCCGCTTGACGGAGGACCTCCCCTGGGCACTTGAGGTCCTTCAACCACACAGTCGATCCGGGACTCAGTTTGGGTAGCCGTCGAGCTGCATGTCGGCGGTCGAAGTGTGCCCGTTGGCGCTCTTTGACTTGACGGTCGCGTCTAGTCGCGACGTTGTTGTTGACTTGGCCGGGAGTCGGAAGAGCTGGGTACACCGGGATCCGCGTCCGCAGACGTCGCCCCATGAGGAGTTCAGCTGGACTCCATCCTGTCGGACCCGGGGTATCCCGGTATGCAAGTAGAGCCAAGTACGGGTCCTCTGCTTTCTCGAGCAGATTCTTCATAGTCTGCACTGTGCGTTCGGCCTCTCCGTTCGCCTGAGGATGACGAGGGCTGCTGGTAGTGTGCTGGAAACCGTAGTTCCGGGAAAACTCTGCGAAAGCATCACAGGAGAACTGTGGTCCATTGTCGCTTACTACCGTTGCAGGTATCCCATGGCGGGCAAATATGCTCTTCAGACGTTCGATGACAGCCTCAGCTTTCGTTGACGGTAGATAGGCGATCTTGGGAAAGCGAGACCTGTAGTCAACGCAGAGCAAATGTGAGTGTAAGTGTGCCCTACTCAGCGAGTAGGGCACCGCCGCTGGGTCTAGTCGGATGGTGTACTCTCCTGGAAGTGTCCCAAGGCCGCTGAAGAGTCTAGCAAAGCGCTTCTCGAGGGGTTCGGTGCTGCAGAGAAACTTGTCGAGTCCTAAGTTCTGTATGCAGGCAATCCAAGAAGGGCAGTGCGAAGTTGTTGTACGACGTAAACCTCTTGCCTTGTGGACTTGTCCTTCCACCTCATGACAGCGTCAAACTTCCCCAACACCTTCAGGGTATGTCCACTGGGCCCCGAAAGGACCTCTTCTGCTGTGTGCAGGCCAGAAGATGGTATTCCCGAAAATGTATCTGGGACCGCTGAGACCTCTGCACCGGTGTCGATCTTTGCAGTCAGTGAAACATTGTTCACGGTTATCGTCGCGAACTTGGCGTCTGGACGTCTACCGAACTCCCGACGGCACCGAGAAAAACCGTCGGTGTTGGATTCTGTTCCACTGAGGAAATGCCTTTGGTTCCTCCAGGCATCTTCTTGCAGACACGTGCGTAATGACCCTTGGTCTTGCATCGAGCGCACTTTTCGGCACGCGCAGGGCGCTCAGAACGAGCGTGACGCAATCCTCTGCAATAACCGCACGTGGAGCTTGATTGTTTTGCTTGTGAGGTTCGCTTCGCATTCGAAGAAGATGGAGCGCTGCGAGGCTTAGATGACGAGGCTTTCGCCACCGCGTCCAAGTCGGCGTCTTCAGTCTTGACAGGCACTTGCGCTTCAGTCTCTCTCAACAACTGCTGCTGCTTGTGAACAGACTCTTTCTGTCGAGCCTTGGCAAGCGCGGAAGTTAGAGTGAGCGCAGCGTCTAACTGAAGAGCTTCCGAGAGTGACTTGCCTCGCAGCCCGAGAACGAAGCGGTCACGAATCAGGCGGTCACGCAGGCTTCCGTAGTCGCATCGGTCCGCCATGTTGTAGAGCACGGTTGCGTATTGGTCCACTGTTTCAGTGGGCCCTTGCTCCCGTCTGTTAAAACATGCAGACTCGTATACTACGTTCCTGACTTGAATGAAGTGACTGTCAAATCTCGCTTTCACGGTGTCGTACTTCTTGGCGTCGGCGTCAGATAACCCGAAGGTGTTGAAAATTTGCCTAGCCTGGCGACCCATGACGTAGAGAAGCGTTCGTACCCGAGTCTCCTCGTTCTGTGCGACCAGTCCAGTTGTGTGACGGAAATCGTCGAACTCTGTGATCCACGCCGGCCACTCCGAAGCGTTCCCAAAGTGGAAGGGTTCAGGCGGCCTGAGGGCGAGTCCGGTGGCGACGTTTGCCCGATCCATGACTCCGGTGCGGTCCGCAACCGCAAGGCGACGCCCGAAGCTTTCAGAGGCGGCGGGATCCCACTTCTGACACCATGTATCGGTGCTCGGTGGCACCCGAAAGAAATGCGACTGACTCCGTGTCACGGCAAACCAAAAAGAATGTTTATTCCCTCGTGGCCCTGCACAAGCCACGCGCCCCACGGCACGCGCTTGCATGCCGCGCTTGTAGGAAGCCGGAAGTTCAAAAGATGCTCACGCCACACATGCAATGCAACCCCAGTTTTCTGCAAAGAAGATAACCTTTTTAGCGTTTCCTTTCCCAAGATTTGAGGGGAGCGATGTTGGTGAGAGGAGGAAGCGGGCAGACATCACCTAAACAGAGGCCTTGGTGCTAACTTTTCCAAGTTACCTATAGCAGGCCCGTGCAGAGCACCAATTGGTTGTGGCCCTCCGACCAGATGGGGTTGGCAAAAGTGGAAAGCACAAGACATACGTCGACCTCTGCGAACGGGTGTCTGCTGCCCCAGTGTACACACCCTTGGGGACACCCTGTTACACCTGATTACTTCACTTCTTTTCAGAGCAGAAATCTCCCTATCTAACAAAGATTAAGCAGAACGTGCAAATATCTGTCTAGGTGTCTAGGTCGTGCGAGCACTATCCTGGCAGTAGAGCGAGCAGGACCAAGCATTTGGCACCGGACGGCTAGCCACGCTGCTGCCAGGACAGTGCCCACGTGATGTTGAGCAGATGCTTGCGACCAGTTGTGTTGCCGTCGACACTCTTGTCCAAGTGCCTGCCATTGGTGCTGCAGGGTGAAGAGTTCATGGAGTACCTACGGACGCGGTACCTGCCCTCGCTGCTCCGGCTCTCTCCCGAGCAGATCCAGGACTACTGCATGCACCTACAGTCGGACCCCAAAGTCTTCAAGGGCTACGTCAAGGCAAGCAAACAACTTTTTTTTTCCCCAACCTTTTTTTTTCTTTTTTTTTTTTTAAATAGACGTTAGCAAACTAAAGCTTGCAGCTGATACAGTTTTGCGTGTAGCTCCGACAGAGTTGCCTATATGCAAACTCACTTCAATGCGGCTGGAAAGCCGACAATATGTTGCAAGAAACTAGACTTATGTGGAAAATCAATTTCCGACCATGAAAGGTAGGAAAGGATCGATTCTCCAAGCAATGATATGGAAAGGTCTGCTATGAATTGCTGGGACTGTGTTGTTTTAGCCCAGCTTGGGGTAAAGGTGGGTTAAAAAAACTTTTGGCCTTTCCACCAGACCCCATAAACACCTTTCCGACCTCAAGTCGGCAAGCCAGAGTGGAAAGGCTGGAAAGGTTGCCGGCCATCTATGAGCAACAACGGCAACCAGACAACCGGCGTTGCTGCCATCGCTCATAGATGCCAGTAGCTGTCCGGAGTTGTGTGTCGACATTTGTTTGCCCGCGGACACGATACTGGAGACGCTAACCCTTAACAACTGCTGTAAAAAAAAATAAAAAAAACTGTTGAGAGTGTTGTAACATCCTTGGCAAAGAGAATGTAGCAAGCCACTGGTGGACGCATTGTTCAACATTTTGAGGGAGAAATAAACCTTTCGAAAACAACCTGATGTTTGGTATAAATGTTAACTGAGAAAAGTCTGAACCTTTTACATAAATGGATATGGAGGTTATGTAATCAATTTAGTTGCAATTTTTGTTTCTTAAACCCCTTAGCCAGGTGTGCCTTCTAATTTCAAGGTTCCCCCCCACTTCCCCCACCCTGTTCTTTTAATATCTTTGCAACTAAAGTTTGTATTTGTAAGCTTTCAGACGGGATTTTTGCTCATGTTTGTGTATCAAAACACATGTCTCAGCTGTGCCCGAGCTGTACTTAGCAAAGTGATTGAAAATTAGGCTGCTTTTGAAGAACCCAGGCCTTGCGACATTTCCTTCTTTGGGAACATATACAACTCAGTCGGACCCAAGAACTTGACAGGCCCATCCTCTGTTTGCAGGCGTTTTCCAGCGGCTGCGTGGTTCTTGACGGCAGTGAAGCAGGGGTCTCTACTCACCAAGTGGCAACAGACTCTGTCGTACTGACTGTGTACAGCGATCATCACAAGAGAAGGGGCTGAAGATGTAATTTAGCTATCACTTGAGTTTTGCTATATGCATGCTTGATATGTGCATGCCCCCCAACCTATGGAATATTTTGTACAGCTCGTGATAATAAATGATTGCATGCGAGAGCTTGGTGCAAGCTCGACTCAAGTCTGGAACTGCAGCACTTGTGTGCCTACCACCTCGATAACATAGTTGCGTGGAGAATCCAAACGTTACTATTATTACTTTTCTTAAGCATGTTGTGCATTATATTTTGATGAAAACGTAAAATCTTTGGATGTACGAGACGTAATACAGCAATTAATACAGCAACAGTAATAGAGCAATTGAAGATCATGCGAAAGCACGATCTTCGATTAGATTTCTAATAGGAAAATGGGCCGTTCATGCTCTTAATTTAGGGTTTTTTAAATGCTTAGAGCTCGTCTATCATGTTATCACCATAAATAGAAAATGTGAGCTGGTGCTACCTTCCCGACAACCCCAGAAAACAAATAACAATGCCGTATCTAATCAAATATAGGCCAGTGTTATTCGCCGACAAGATGAGAAAGGCTGGGCCGGTGCCAAGGTCAATCTCGGCCGCCAGATTTCTCGCCAACTCTTTCGCCAAATGTCCAGATTAGGGCGCCAGCTCGAGCTTGTTGCCTTTCATTGTGCTTTGCTACCCGCTCGTACCAGAGGCTCGCCACGCCGGAGGCTGGGAAACAAGGACCTCCCCCGCCTTTTTCATTCTGTCGCTGGTTATAGAGAAATTGCCGAGAATAATAAAATTAAACACCGAATATGGGTTGACCAATTTTCGAAGTGAAAGAAAGGGAAGTCCATATACAGGGCATTTTTTTTTTAAGCTTTGCAGATTTGTGTTAAAAATGCGGTGAAAGCTACACTTACGCGGTTCGTGCAGGTGAGTACCGCAATGGGGCTTCCTGGGTGGAAGCCTCATTGGGGCACTCAAGACCGCACTGCGGGAAGCTATCGTCGCTTCTGCGAGAACCCCGGATGCGCGAGCTACGCGATCGTCATCCGTGTCGCCTTCTCCCCAGCTTCTACCCAACTCTTTTAGGAAGATACAAGACGGGGGCAGCATTTTACGGCGTTCTGAAAAACGCTCTGGATGCGTTTCTAGGTTTCTGTTTCTTATCAGAGCGCATCTTAGCGCCCGCAGTCCTGCTCCCCAGTGGTCGCAGCGCAAAGCCAGGCCCTCGCTTCCCTCGTATAGGATGGAAGCAAGTAGGGCGCAGAGATGGCACTCCAATAAGAAACTGGAACCCAGACACCCGTTTTTACGGAACGCCGTAAAATGCTGCCCCTGCAATATATCTTTCTAAAGAAGAGTTGATTTAGTAGTTTTAGATGGTGCCCAGCAAGTTTCTAACTAGAACCATATGTCTATTTTTACAAATTAAAAACTTAATTAACAAAGTTTACTTAGTTAGCCAACTGATTTTTACGATTAGCCCCCTATAGTATGTCCCCCTAGCCGTATAACTCGCCTGCAGAAACTGCATCAGTGTAGTTTTCGCAGCTTTTGAAAACAAATCTGTTAAGCTTTAAAAAAAGACCCTGTATATATACTAGGGATGTCGCGAACCACCCTAGGTTCGATTTCGAAAGGTTTCGATATTTTCGAAGCGAACGGAGGTTCGCATTCGAAAAATTTCGATATTTTCGTACCGACCGAGGTTCGACTTCGAAAAATTCGCAACTTTCGATCACAGTAGAGTTTCGAATTCGAAAAGTTTGAAGCTTTCACGGTTTCTAAAATTTCGGGTTCGAATATTCCGAATATTCTTTTACTTGAGGTTCGATAAATTCGAAGATTTCGAATTTTCCTAACTTAGAAATTCGAGATATTCGAAAAAATTTAATTTCTTGGGATCTGAAGTTCGAAAAATTCGAAGATTTCCAAATTCTTTGGATATAAAATTCGAACGCTTCGAATTTTTATAGACATAAAGTTCGAACAATTCGAAGATTTCGAATTTCTTTCTACATAAAGTTCGAAAGTTTCGATTCTCCTTTAAGACTAATTAAAAAATAAAAGAAACTTCGAAGATTTTGAATTTTTTTCAAGTCCAAGTTTTCAACGTTCGAAGTCCGGTTTTAATGTTCCTCCACAGTTTCAGTTTGAAATAATGTTTTCACGACTCACTGGTTTTCACGAAATCAGGTTTAGAAAAGTTAGGGTGTGATATTTAGACTCTGCGAAGTTGGTCAGGCAATTAAATGAGACAACGAGTGTCCCGGATGTGCTGGAATATTTGTCAGTGCAGAGTGGCGTGTGACCATAGATCAGTAATTTTGACCACCAGCCCAGGGGGCGGGGGGGGGGTCTTTAACGTGCATTGCGCAGTAGTGATCACACGAACGCACTGTTTTACGATACTCACCTAGTTCGAAACGGCCAGGAGCGGGCAGGAGGTATAGGCTCAGAAAAACCTTGAAGCGACCTGGCAAACTACCTCCCCACCCCTTGCACGCCGGTAGTAATCCGATCGAACGCCGCCCGAGTGACGCTGGCATATAGTAATTTAAGTTTGTAATTGTCCTGGAGGTTTATTTTCCGGGACGGAGGAAACGCCCCGCAAAAAGTACAGAAGCCGATACAACTGGAGGTCGAGGAGCGTTCTACCATACAAGTGGCGTCAGAAGAGGAAAAACGGGGGGAGGGGGTGCTCTAGCCCCCTTCGCCTCCTTCCAGATATTTCGGACTGTTAAAGAAAACAATACGAGAAAAGAGGGCGTGGTCGAGCTTATTTTAATCTGAAATTATTTAGGTGTATGTATAACTACTGTCGCTCTTCACTGCATAAAAGATCGCGTAGACGCCGTAGGTGGTCATTGT
This sequence comes from Ixodes ricinus, assembly GCA_037355805.1. Classification (NCBI taxonomy): domain Eukaryota; kingdom Metazoa; phylum Arthropoda; class Arachnida; order Ixodida; family Ixodidae; genus Ixodes; species Ixodes ricinus. The sequence goes on along the minus strand of JAZHYW010064928.1, from coordinate 27,010 downwards.
CGGAAACTCGTCGTCAGAAGGAACTACTTGTCAAATGCTTAGAGGTGCCAAAGTTCAAAGCTATGTCTTTTCGACCTCAATAACTGTGCCATTGGTAAAAGAAAGATAAACATAACAATAAATGCGGGGATAAAAAGCTGGAGAAAAAAAAAGAAAGAAACTATAAAGATTTTACCGGAAGTGTTGTATTGTTGCATATTCAGAAGCTCAGAACTTCGAAACAAGTTTCTCCTACTCAAATGTGTACAGGCTAAAAAAAACACTTCCCAAAAACGTAAAGACAAAAAAAAAAAATTAAGGACGTGTTGAATTTGATTTAATTATAAATCTTCCCCCTGACTTAATTTATTCCCCAACGTGAAAAAACAATAAATACATTATTTTGTATTCTGCAGATGGCAATAATATGTACTGTCTGTGGTGTTAATTTAAATGCGATACCTCAAGCAACCTAGACGAAAAACAAAATTCCAAGTTTAGAGCATAATTGCCCGTAGATAAATGTTTGGACATTTCTTCGAAACTCATCTTGAGTAACAATAATCGCATCTTAAGACGACACTTACCTAAGCTATACATAGATCATTGTTAAAAAGTTTAACATCTCAACCGTAAATAGGTCGGCTTTAGCCCGCTTCAAATATGGTACAAACGACAATCGTCAAAAATCCCGTCGTCCTCCGTCACCACTTCGGGAATTTATTTCTTTAAAACTGAGCGTGCCAGAACATTGTAATAAACGGCATTGTCTTTCGTAAGGAATGCAGCACCGCATGTAAAAATTCGAGAAAAAAAATTACGAATGTACCTCACTACTTGAATTCAAATGAAACCGACCGCCGGTCTTTCGAAGTTCGACGAACGTCGAACTTTTACCCTAAATTTTGATTTTTCAGGATTCGATAGTTCGAAACTTTTCGAATTCTTTAAATAAATAAGTTCGAAAGTTCGAAAATTCTCGAATTTCTTGGCGTAGGAAGTTCGAAAAGCTTCGAACTTTTTAGTGCAAGAAATTCGAAAATTATCGAATTTTTTGGTTTATCAAGGTCGAAAGTTCGACAAGCATCGAATTTTGCAGCGTAATAAGTTCGAAAGTTCGAAAGGAATCGAATTTTTTAGCGTAATAAGTTCGACGGTTCGAAAAGCGTCGAACTTCTTAGTTTAACAAGTTCGAAAATTCGACTTCCGTCGAATTTTATATTATATAAAGTTCGAAAATTCGAAATCTTTCGAACCTTTCGAACCGCTTGATTCGATCATCGAAACTTCGGTTCGAAAAAGTTCACGGCATCCCTAATATATACATATATAAATTTCAGGATGTCTATAATACCCTGCCTGTTTATCACAATGGAGATGTCATTCTCCTAATTTCAACCACGGAGACACGTTCCGGACACCATACCCACGCTGTACGCTGCTAGCCCCGTCATTTAGCGTAGTGCTTCTGCGTCGAGCTTCGCCGCTTCACACTGGCAAGCTCGGAAAAGCAGCTACTGCAGGAGGGAAGGCGGTCATTGCGAAAAACAAAAACACCGGTCTGTATCAGAACGGTTTGTGTAAGATCATAGATGGTGTGAACAAAAGTTTTAAAGACGGTGCACGTCCAGAGTTTTTCGCTCATGGAATTCAGCCATAAGAAATCATTACACACAACTTAAATTATTTAAAAAAAAAAAAATGGTCGTTGACGCTTTTTTTTAACAGATATTTAATTGGAATGGCCTCTTTTTACGATATCGCGGCCAAGAACAAGCTACACATTCGTTGGAGAATAACATGACACAATAGGAGCACGATGAAGAGTATATCAACAAACGAAGCATATATTGTGGTAAAGCTGCTGAAGACGGCAAGACCGACCACGCTAGCAACGGTGTCCTGTAATTGTGCGCAATGTACAGCTGGGCCTCGGATCGCTCAATTTCTCAGCACCAAGTGAGGCCGTAATCCAGTGTGCATACTTGCAAAGCTTTGCAGTTGACTTGTGCTTGACACCCAAGTGAGCCCCAGCGTTTTCTTTGGGAACTGGAACTTTATCTTTAGCAGAACGGTTCGCAGTAAATAGCGCACATTGCTTCCTTACAGACCATACATTACAGCAGGTAGAGACTGCTTACTCCAATCCGTAAGCTTTACAGCTCGCAGTGAGTGAATCGTGGAACACCTGAAATGTCTACAGTCTACACTTCCTCGTCATTTCACCGCAGCTGTCGAGAAGTTGTCAAGTGGCCACGCTTTCCCACTGGGATGCCGGTGCATCATCACGACTGCAAAGGAGAAAAGGTCAGGTTAGAATAGTAAGCCATGGGTGCTAGTGACACGGTTTAGGTGCATTCTTAGCTTTTAGCTTATCTAATTCCTGGCATGCATCCAAAATTTTTTTTAGTACGACCATTGTTGCGAATAAGGGACGCAAGGAGTGCATCGTTAAAGGGACACTGACAGGATATTTAAGCTCGCCAAAGTTTTTATTTGTACATGACTTGTGAGAGCCCAACTACCCAGAACACAATTTGTGGCTCGAAATTCGACCGCCGATCGAGAACTGGCCGGTTTGAGTCGCGCTCACTCTCTTCTCTGTGATCACGTGCTGTTTTTTATGGTTTAGACACAACCACCAATGGTAATCAAGGTCGTGGGTCATTGAAGGCACACACTCAATGGCAAAAATAGACAAAAAAATATGATACCCATTTCTTGTGGCTTGTAAAAAACTGCAAATACCTTGATTTAAAAAGAAAAAAAGTTGCACAGCCACGTGATTTTTGGTAATTTATGTGCTTCCTCCCCAGTACAGTTTTGGTTTTGAGTAGTTGCATTTTTTTACTTTATTAAAAATATATGTGATGCTTTAGCGAAATATTGATTGGGTAGTCTTCCGACACCGTAATAGATCGCCTGGCAAAAAATTAAAACATTTTTTGGGGGTGTGTTTGTGTCCCTTTAAGGCCAGTTCAAACACTTGCGTTCCGAGCAACTACTCCACTTACCAACAAATGCAACCGGTTGGAACGACGAGTTGCCATGGCAACGAAGCACTAAACGGCCGTTTCGTTCAGCGTTCGTTCGCAACGCAAGGAGTTAGCTGGGCTGAACTTTTTTGCTATGTTTGGGAACGAACGGAGCGACCGCATCGACAGACCAATCGCAGGTTGAGGAGAGCTCGGCCGTGCGCGTTGCATGCCGGTTGCGGTTCCTTCTTTCTGCTGAAAAACATTGCGTTGGTGGTGGTCGTCGACGTGGTCGGTGAGGTGTAAGCGCATCTTTCCGCGTAGAGCGCTATCCTTGACTGTGAATTTTCATTGTGTGTCGAGATGATAACCCAGCACACATTAGAAGGAAAGATCCATTTACTCGTGCGGCGATGTTGTGGCGGCACTCTCAAGACAGCAGAAACGCTTGTGCCGTCGTGTTTGTTTCCCATGACTACAGTGGTGCTTTCTCAGCATTTGTGTCCTCGAACATCGCCCAGATTTCTTATTTTGCGCACTCCATCCGTGCGCTCAAGTTCAAGGTATGCTACTGGTGCGTACCGCATGTAAAGGCGTGTTTGAAGGATGTGAATTTTCATGCGTTTTTAACTTTTTATCACTCGAGAAGAGGGATTAGTGTTAGCGTTTGTGAACGCCCATAGCGAGCTATGTCATCACGAAATCATATTTCTACGTTGCTAAATCGCTGCTAGGATTACATCGTCTTTTGTAATCATAGAAAAGGAGTGTGGCAAGATCTGTACTATTGGTAAAGTCGTGTGTAAAATTGTGATCGTCCGAGACGGCGTACTGCATCTTTCTCTTTGTTTTCATGCACTTCCCTGCGTGCCTATCCTGAAGAAATGAGAATGAACAAAGCTTGAGGCCACAGAAAACTGTCTGCCCATTTTCTGCTATGCCAGTGAGTGGCAGCGCGTCCCCTTCTTTCTAGAGGCACCACGGAAACAGCTGACGGCGGTGGAGAAGTTGCCGCCATGCTGACGACCAGCTGCGCTTGTTGCAGCGGTTGCTGGAGTGGGTACGCGCGGCGCAGAGCGGTCGTTCCTGTCGCAATGTATGCAGTCGTAGCTGACGCGCTCGTTGCAGATGTCTGAACCAGCCTTTAGCTTCGTGCCTCGTAGTTTAGCATGCATGAAACGCCATCTAGAAATCGAGGCAATGGCCTTGCCTCCTAGGCGATACCAAATGTAGCAACTAAAATGTGCGGGCACGTACAGGCCCCATATATTATCAATATGGCAGTGCAGTGTGGTGCAGACTCTGACTGCATGTATGCGCATGTTTGTTGTATCCGGTGCCTGCAGTGTTGCAGATGCAAGCCCGAGGTTCCAACCACACAAGTAAACTCCCAGTGGGACCACTTCTCACATCCTTTCTTTTAAAGTTCTTATAAAATTGCGTGTCAGTACTTCGCTGAAACGAGTTATGGCGAGTTCCACTTGCTTTAAAACACCCAGTATATGCGCAGACTGACCGGAGCTACCAAGAGCTTGCACAACACTTATTTTTGGAATGTGCCATCCAAATGCTGGCTGTTGGAAGTGCTTACTTCATGGCTCGGTGCAGGACAGCTGTACTTTCCTTGTAGCGTTCTTCATTGACCATGGCTGCTTCTTTCCATCTGCAACACCACACAATAATAAACTCATTATGAAGCCGCTTTATTGTAATGATTTTTGTTTGTACAATCAAAGGACAGCGAATCATGTTGCTGGCCACTTATACTGAGGAATGATGAATGTATGCCTCTTCTGTCAGCTTGAAAAAGAGATATGAATAACTAGAAACTTCCAAATGAAGGAACACACCAGCAGTTCTGCCGTGTCCTCGTCCTGACGGAAAGTACAGGAAGCACTCGGGGTGCAATACCACCAATATCTGAAGATGAACCTTTGTTTAATGCTACAATTGATCCATCGTTTTAAGGGGAAACATAAGCCTAAGTTTCAAAATTTAAATAAAAAAACTCATTTTTCAATTTTGAGGTTTTTGGTTTTAGAAACTAATTATACACCCTTACACTAAATTTCATAACCATGTGCCAAATAGCTACATTGATATAAAATATTTTCAACACATTGTGAGGCAGTAACAAAGTAATGGAGTTCAATGATTGAATGCATTTTTCTCAGTTCCACTTTTTGCTGCAAATTTCATACGAAGGAATCTTTTGTTCGAAGGTAAAATTTTTCTGATACCCCAATCAAGATGTTTCTAAACTGAAATCTACTGGGGAATCGGGCTATCTACTTTATTTTGTTTTAAGTTAAAGTCCTCATTGAGAAAAAGCTATGTTTTCAAAAGTTGACATAGGTCAGATATGCACCTCATATTTTGAGGTAATCACTCTTCCTGAAATATTTACATTTGAGTTATAAAAACTAGATAGCCCGAAGTACCACATCCCCCACTTTATATTCAAGCAGTTAAAATGATGCTTAATAGCTTAATTTGCATGTACAGGTATGTAAAGTTGTCCTACAGAGCTGAAAGTTTGCACAGTACGCCTTCATCTGAAGTTAAATCTCCCCTGCAAATTTCATTCTGATCACTTGAGTAGTTCAGAAGTTCAACCTCTAGCCAGTGTCCCCCTTAATTTCAAAGAGTTAAATTTGTGTACAAGCAGGTCAGATACAGTGTGATGTTCCTTCCCTCAAGTGTGGATGCTGTCTCATCCACATAGGATCAGAGTTCTGGGCAGGTCGGCTATGAGACATTCATGGGAACTTGCCACACGTGTGTAACTATAGTATTTTATTGCCACATATCCCTGTTGCTGTGAAGGTCAATACCTGTGGGACAGCACAAAAGCCTGCCTTGTCCAATACAACTTTACTTTCTGTATTTTTTTTTTTTTAAGTTTCAATGACAGAAAAGTAGTTAACAATTAGCTTATGTTTGGTCCGAGTTCCAACAAGATTATTTTCACCTTAATGTAAACCATGGCAAAGGCTGGAGGCCATAGTTCAGAACTTCAATAGGTCCTTGCACTGCGAACCTGCTTCTGCCGCCAAAAGATGTAGCTGTGAGCTCGCACATGTAACCTTCAGTGCGGTCTACGTTAAGGTGGAACAAGGTACAGGCCTGAGATATAATGTTGGCATCCCTAAGTGTCTACCTCAAGCTATGTCAATGCAAGGCTTTGTCCTGGTGCCCAGGCAAATATCCGTCCACTTCCAGCTGGATTATAGAACTGGTCCCAGCTGGAAATGAGGTAGTCCAGGTAAATTCCAGCTGGACCCAGCTGGAATTTAGCTAGGACTGCCTCACTTCCAGCTGGGACCAGTTCCATAATCCAGCTGAAGTGGGCTGATTTTCACCTGGGTGGCTCTAAGATCGGAGACTTATCTTCACCCTAAAGCAGCACGACTGCTATAAAAAGTCATAATGAGGTGAATGCAGTGACACTTGTTTTTTTCTCGCTAGTAACTGAGGCAGTAACAAAATTTGATCGCAACAAGGTGCAAAGTTCCATTGCCTGTCTACCTTACACTCTATTTCCAACAGTACAGTGGACTACAATACAAGCTGAATACACAGGCAGCTACAAAGAAGCAATGGCTGTGCTCTAATGAGCAGAGGAGGTAACTGACGTGGCCTAGGACACAAGCAAACCAGTTCAGAATTAGAATGCTCCCGATGCCATTTGCAACTACGGCCCTAACTTGACGAGGCACCTTGCTGACTTATTTATAGACTGCAGGCAGCACTTCCCAGTTGTCAACTCTAGTGCTTTAACTAATCATACTACAGTCAGATACAACATAAGAGAGACAGTGCAAGGGGGAAAAGGGCAGAAAGTAGGAAAGCTAAAGTGGAAGGAGCAACCTCCTTTTCACAATGGCTTTTCTAGTGCGCATCCTTTTCCCCCGCACTGTCTTTCTTACATTATATCGGACTATAGGCTATGACACATCTCCAAGCTCGAGTATAGCCAAGTACAGCTAAAGCACAAGAATTATGTCACAAAAACCAAACGAATACCATGTCACAAAATGCTCCTACTTTTGTCTGATGCCTTTCCAGCGGGCTTGGTGACCAGCCAGAAGAACACTGACTGGGACAACCTCGCTTTCATCCTGAAATATGAAAGAGAATAAACAAATCCCTATATTCCATCCCAAGAATACTGAGCAACAACAGCATATGAGGCATGGGCACGAGCATGTGGCTTTAAAGGGACACTGACAGCGTATTTATGCTCGCCAAGGTTTTTATTTGTACATTACATATGAGAGCCCAACTACCCATGGCTCAAAATTTGTTTTCTTTTTAACCGAAAACAGCCAATCGAGAACTTGCCGGTTTGAGTCGCCCTCACCCTCTTCTTCTTGGCCAGTGCCATTTTCTATGGTTTAGACACAACCAACAAATATAATCAAAGCTGTAGGTCATCAAGGGCACACACACAATGTTAAAAATAGAAAAGAAATATGATACCCATTTCTTGTGGCTTCAAAAAAGCTGCAAATACGTTGTTTGAGGGAAAAATAAGTATCACAGCCACGTGACTTCCGCTACCTCTCTCCTCCTCTATATTTCTTTTTCCTCCCAGTCCAGTTTCGGTTTCAAGCAGTTGCGTTTTTTTCTTTATTAAAAATATATGTGAGGCTGTAGCAAAATATTGATTGGGTAGTCTCCTGACACCGTAATGAATCGCGTGGCAATAAACAAATAAACACACTTTGGGGGTGTAAATGTCCCTTCAAAAAAAAACCCCCAAAAATTTTTTTTTTTTAAACAGCTTAGTTAGGACATGCATGTCAAAAAAAAAATTACGAAAAAAAAAATTTTAGAGCAATAATGACGGCAAGAGATTTATTTGAAATTCTGCATGCAAAGTCCGTGACGTCATGAAATGATAATTCGCTCTTCCAACCTCAACGAAACGGTCATTCGCTCTCTTCCACCTCGACGTGAAGGCAAAGCCGATCCACCTCTCCTCCACGTGCCCGAAATTCCGAGAGAGAAAACAAGCGGAAAGGAGGTGACTACCGACTAAATCGTGTCTCAAGCCATCAATATTGCACTAAAAAGATGTTGTTTGCGTAAAATTAATTTTTTGACACGTGTGTCCCAACCAAAATGTTTTTCTTTTCAGGGCTTTTTAAGAATGGATTTCTTGTACCACTGGTAGTGCAAACAAACACTTGCACCCCTCCCTTTGTTAGTGCTGCACACAATATATCAGATGGAGTCTAATAACAATTGCAGCAGCTATACAGCTATGTAAAAGTCAATCTGTGATCGGCTTTTCCTTTATTTTGTCACACGTGGAAAAGCCAATCCGTGACTGGCTTTTCCACACATGTCTAAGATTATCATAAGAGTCACCCCGCTTAGTTAAAGCTCAGTTATAGTGACAATTTTATTTAGGGTACCTTCAAACTGTCTTTGATACCGATCTCATCCCTGTACAAAATGGTACCACATCTACTACGAAACAAAGACATTGCATCTAACCAATCCAGCATTTCATAGCAAGCTGTACAATCAGCTTTTCATAGTCTCACGTCATCAGCATTTTTCAAAAACTCACAGATGCCATGAAGAACTTTTCAGTGGATGGCGGAAGCGGCGATGGTATCCGCAAGTCCCTAATATTCCCGTCTTTATCCCTGGGCGCAGCGACCGGTGGTGGCATGTTGTACACTCCTTTGGGATTCTCATCCCCCTTCTCTGCGCCAGATTCAAAAACCTGCAACAGCGACATGAATGTTACAAAGGGACACCCTTCCAGATGACAGCCGGCTTTTGCATCAAGCTCTTCCAACAAACATACCTTTTGCTCCTCTTCCTCATCTTCAATGTTGGCTGCCTTTTCGCCATCTTGCAGTGGCTTGTTACGGATCCAACTCGGCACATTGAGTACAATGGAGAGTTTTCGTCGAACTGCGCTAGGTCAACACTGCAGCCGTAGATTTTTGTGATGTAGGTGTCTGAGAGGAAAAGGTGAGACAATTCCAGCAAAAGGAAACCTAGAAGCTAATTCAATGTTATGACCATGCATGGTTTCTTCTGTTTCGAGTTAAAAAATAGATTCAATTACATGTACGTCTGCACGAGTCAGTAATACCGCACGAGTATGTTCATATGAAGCAGCATCTCTGCCGCAAACATGCAGTCAAGAAAGACACTTCAACAAGATGTTGCAAAAGGGCTTACTTGAAGCCTGGAGAGCCGATTCGTCTTTCCGACGTCGCTTCCTCTGCGTTTTCTGCACCCTCTTCGAAGGAGATGACATTGGTGACGGATCCCTATAGTAGTAAGGGGCCCAATTAATGTTAAAATCACGATGATGGCGAGCGCATCGTCAATGCGCACTTACTTCATCACAACATCGGAGGTCTTGGCCTCGTCGTCCGACTGCGACGACGAGCTCTGGCTGAAAAGCAAATGGCACACTTGTCACTCGCAGGACCTGACCTATAAGCAATTCACACAGAGTATAAACAACTTAAAGAAAATTGTATAAGCAATGGTAGATTTTCACAAATCGATCCAGCTCCTCCCGTTTTTCGATCGGTAGCGTATCACGCGAGAGACGCAGTATTTCCGGAATATTCACCTTTCTTCCGTTTTCTCCATGAGATTTTGAAGAACTCCATCGAGCTTCGATCTCGCTTGGTCAAGCTCGGCTGCTGCAAAGAATGTTTCCGTTCGACATGAGCGCTCTGCTCGGAAAACGTTGCTCTCTTCGTCATTCGCAACGTGGGCGTGCAAGCTGCTGACGGAAACAAGTACACACCGTGTTTTTCCTGTTTGTTCCTCGACATGATGTGTCCCGACTCAAGTCGCTGCAATTCTAAAGCGGGGAAGGTGCTTCTCGGAGTTCGCGATCAGCGATCAGCTCACAAACACACAGCCACGCCGACTGCTCGCCAACGCCGATTCCTCGTATCACCGATCGCGTGTCGTGTACTGCGTAGTACGGGACGACGGGGCGTCGACGCCACTCCAAGATAATGTCGAGCGAAAGGAAGTTACTTGATTTTTTCCGGGATAACATGTACTAATTCCGCACGGCTAACGAGGAACGGGAAATCAAGCATCGCGCCGTTTCCTAGCTTTAATTCCTATTAAGACCAAGATGGCGCTCTTGTAAACAATGGCGTCCTGTGTTTTGTTGTTGTTTGTGGCTTTAATGTCCCAGTGGTTCTTCAGTTTCAGTTTCGACTGTAAATATTTGGTAAAACTGAATGTGTATAATTAGAGTAAAAAAATTAATCAATCTTTTTATTTTATTTTTATATATAAAATTTATCAATCTTATTATTGGTTTTATGGGCTTTTTACGTTTGGTGTTCGTACGTTTCCGTAGTCAGATTTGGGGGTTTTACCGTTTTACGTGCCAATCCAAGGAAGGGCATCTAGGGCGGGGACTTTTAAATCTGGCACGCCCCAGCAGATGCCAGCGGAGAACAGGATTCATTTCGAGTACTTGGGTTACCTGGGGATCTTCTCACCTGCAGCCGAAAGCTTGGTTCTACTCCGCAAAATGCCACCGTCATATTGCGGGTACCTCGCCCGGGATTCGAACCCGCCAGCTGAGGTTCCGTAGGCTGGCGCTTTGCCTCAGAGCCACCGAAACTTTTTTTCTTTTTATTTTAGAGTTACCGAGGCGGCTCGCACGTTTCAGTTTTCGATGATTTAGCTCAAAAACAAAGATACAACTGTTTGTAACCTCTAGTAACATCCAAAACTAAGCTAAATGTTCACTTCGGGCTCTCCCTCTTCTTTTCTTTTATATATATAAATAATTTTCTTAATCTGGATTTTTAAACTATTAACTACACAAATAGCCTCCCATTCGGCCCGTGCCGTTTACACAGCTTGCATGCGAACGCCTCGAATATGGGCACTCAGCATGCGCTTCATAATGCAGCGTACGTAGCTTTGTCGGTCACAAAATCGGTCTACGAGCACTTGGTCTTATGTCCAGTAACCACATTCGTGCCATTTACTTCCAATACAGCATGTCAACCTATGATTAAAAAAAAAAAATGAAGCAGCAAAGGTGCATAGATATTTATTTTCATAATGATTGAAATGAAATACAGTAGTAGGGTGGAGAATAAAAATAAAGATTAATAATTTATATCGTGATTTACATTAGGCCAGTTTTACTAGAAATAACTAAATCAAACCAATCCCGCAAAAAAAAATTTTTAATAATTTTAAAAATTACGAAATAGTGTTTATTTATCGTCCCTATCACTTGATGCTTTTAGATAATAAAAAAAATCTTCAAGCAATAAAGATTAATATCAGGCTAAACACGAGCAAAAAAGAAGTGCTCTTTTGAGCAAATCGGAATGTCGAGCTTTATTTCTACCTTGCACATCGCTTGAGCTACATAACGCCCTGCTGCAACAGTATCAAAACGCACAAAAAAAAACGAAAGCTAGAGAAGTAATGTCCTATGAAAATGAAGACAAAACTTGAAAAATAAAAATTAAAAAAAGTTAAGTAATTTAGAAAAAAAAGTTAAGCTTTGTTTTAGTCTGGCAAGGATTACAGCAATAGAAAAGTTAAGTGTACTTGGCATTTACAGTAATTTTTCTTCCCCTTTTATCAGTGACCGGACAGACTGATCAAATAACATACCATACCATGATTAAAAACACATGTAGCGATGGTCATTATTTCCTAGCTAGTGATTTAAATCAAATTATTCGGATTTGAATCAAATGTATCCGATTAAAATCAAGTAAATCCAACTTATTTTATTGAAAAAAAATATATATTCTTCTGCTCTGGAGAGGAGGCAGTCACTAAAATCAGGATCTTCATCGTCAACCCATGGCACCATGCATCTGGCAGCTTCTGACCACGGGCAACTCTCCATGAACACATCAGCGGTCAGCGAGGATCACTCACACAAAAATAAGAGATTGCAGTAAGTCAGGTCTTCACAGGACATGTCAGGAACACAGAAGAAACTTTTAACAATTTTTTATTAATTGGCAATGTAAAAAAATACTGGTTTCACTAACAAAAACGGTTGTCCTTAGGAGAAAGATAGCAGATCTTGTTAATTTCACAACAAGGAGAACTTCTCAATATTTAAGGTAATATTCGTTGGGTTTGCATAACTTATAAATACAGGAGAGACGCGAACTACGCCGTAGTGTTCGTCCACCGATATGTGCCGTAAAACTTGAAGCCGACTTGCTTCCAAAGATCGTCAGCCTCCTTGAAGCCACGACTGAAACAAACAACAAAAGTTTTTTTTGTTAATAACACTTCGCAAATTATAACATGCATCACGAATTGACAAGGCACTGAACAGACAATGTAGATCTATTTCATAATCCATCATGCTCTAAAATACTACACAAATGTAGTGACATGGTGCATATACTTGGTAAAAACCTGGCTTAACAGAGTCAAAATATTGACAATCCAGGGCTACAATTGATGAGTGTGACGAGCGTATTGGATTAATACTCAGTACAAAGTAAATTTGGGGGAGCACAAGGGCATCGTGCCCACGGGGACTGAGTTAATGACCACGGGATCGACGTGCACAGCTGTACCCCAAATCAGCAAATAAACAGGGGACAGAGACAGATATGTCTCTGTCCCCTGTTTATGTTTTATGCATGCACGTCTGTCTCTGATCCCCTGTTTGTGTTGTGCTTTCTTCTTGTATGGAGGGCTACAATTAGCAGATGGTGCTAACTTGACTGACAGTATGAACAAAAATGGTTCCAGCTAGGTATCTATTAAAAGCTTGGGTATTTTTAGTTGTCTTAATTTATAGTCTATAAAAAATCGAAAGACAAGGTTGCTTGATTTTCCTCTCTTGAGTGTCATGTCACATACCATTTTAAAAAAATCCTGCTACGCCAGAAAATATGGTCTATCAGGTTCTGCAAGCGTGCATGCTTGGCTTTTCTGCAGTAAACTCTCAGGACCGCTACTATCTCGAAATATTAATCTCTGCTATGTTTCCACTTTGTGTAGTCATTTACTTCAAAGACGTGGAGAAAGACAATGCAGGTATTTGCACTAAAAGTGGGCCTGCACTGTTTCAATGGATTTAGTATACTACAGCGTGCCCACGAATCGGGATGAAGCATTTAAAGTGACCGCATAAATCAACTTGGTAATGCATTGAGCAAGAAATTACCACAGAGATGCCAAAAGGTGGTAACACGCATAACATAAAAATTAAAAAAAAAAAAAAATTTGCCAAAGTAAAAATCAGCAGAGCCATCAACAGATGATTATCTACGTTAATGCAAATAGCATCAAACGGTGCGGAGTTATGCGCGTTCGTCAGGTGGCCGGCACACTCTAGATACGCCAGCCCACTCTTGAGGCGATTCTAAATTTGTTGACACTTTCACAGCCCTGCGCACGATCTCCGCAGCCCAGCACGTGCGTTTGTGTCACTTAGGAAGGCGAGCAAAGCACGCGCCATACGCACAAACACTCAAAATGGTACCGACCAGACTTTCTGGCGTCTCAGCTAGTCTCAACCAACGGTACTCTAAACGGTTGTTTATATCTTTACCATAGGACGCGCTTACAGCGCTGTCACAGCTACCGGTGCGCGCGCGTTCCATGCACGAGGGCTCATTCCGCTCTCGTGAGGCTGAGCTAGAGGTCTCCCGAGCGCGGGAGAGGGGTGAGCTAGAGGAGAGGGTGAGCGCGGGAGAGGGTGAGCTGGCCCTCGTGCATGGAACGCGCGCGCACCGGTAGCTGTGACAGCGCTGCAAAGCGCGTCTATGGTAAAGATATAAACAAATGTTTAGAGTGCGGTGAATGACTGCCTTCATAGCTCTGTGGTTAGCGCGTCTGCCTGCTGATCAAAGGGTCAACGGTTCGAATCCCAGCCGGCGCCGGTCTTTTTTATTTATTTATCGACCCGCGGCGTAAGAGGTTAGATAGCCAGATAGATAGATAGATAGATAGATAGATAGATACATAGACGAAAAGTGCGTGAAGTATCCAAAGAATGCTATTCGCATTAAAGTAAAAAACGAGAACTGATTTTCCCCACCTACGGCGCCCATCTGCTATCCACGCCCCTTTGACTGGCGCAACAACCGACAGGTGGCAGCAGCGGCCCCAACCCCAGCGCAAGCTAGAGAGTCTAGATTGTAGAGAGGGCCCGTCTCAAATCATGGGGAGCGTTGCAATTTAATGGCAGACACCACCTGCGGCGATCGGTTGCAAGTGCACATGCGCTGCGTTTTCGCATGGCGAGGAGAAAAGCAGGAGGAAAGGCTAAAATGTTTGCAGATGATTAACGCTTTCGTCACCTCCTCGCAGCTCGTATTACAAACGCGGCCCATAAACAATTTGACCCCGATTGAGCAGCTGGAAACTCTCTGCAACGTGGCGATGTGTAGCTGAAATTAATCAACGAACCATTCGTCTTGTTTGTTTTGTGTCCAGGGAATGTTTTACCGAGCATGCGCCGTTGTTGATTTAACAAGATTGTCTGCTTTTGGCACGACCGGGTGGTAATCTTGCGCCGAAAGGCTGTATTACGAAGAGTTTCCAATTGCTCGATCAGGCCTCACCTGGTATAAGGGTCGCTTTTGCAATACGAGCTGCAGGGAGGTGACAAACGCATTGGTCGTCTGCGGATGTCTCCACCTTTTTGCCCGTTCTCCTCCTCAATACGCAAAAACGCACTGCATGCGCACTTGAGACCAATTGGCGCAGGAGGCATCCGGTATTCAATTGCAAACGCTCTCCATGGATTCTTTCTACAATTAGGCTCCAGCTTGCGCCAGGACCGCTGCCACCATCTGTCTGTTGTTGTGCCAGTCAGAGGGTGCGTGGATAGCAGACTGGCCCATAGGTAGGAAAATTCAGTTATCATTTTTTTTTTTTACTCGGGTAAGCTTGTTTTTTAAATTTTCATGCAATGCTTCTACCACCTTTGGGCACCTCCGCGGTAAACCATAACGCAATATGTTACCAAGCCGATTTATGCGTTCACTTTAAAAACTTCATTCGGATTCGGGGGCACGCTGTAGTAATGGGACTTGAAATGCAAACTGATGCCTGTTCAACTACAGTCGCCAACCAATTTTTCAGACGCCGATAATTCGGACTTGTTCAATATTTCGGACCTAAAGGAGGAACCGTAAACTACCCGATAGAAATAGTGCATAGTCACGACCAATGTTTCAGACAGCTTGAAGTCCGAAAGTTCGATTTTTCGGACAAAATCATTGCGAGCGATCAGCGGAAACATTGAGAGGCGGCCATTTTAGATTCTACGTTGGCTGCACATGGATTGGCTTGGTTTTGCAGCGCTACTTAAATACTGCGAAGTCCTACTGTTAGGCGATGCTGTACGGCTTTTTCTCTCTAGCTGCATGTCATTATCATCATCATTGTTGTTTCCATTTTGCTTTGTTCATTCGCCATTGCAGTCTTGAACTTGCGCCTCTCATCTCTACTTCGTCCCGGTGAATCGTGTTTTCCGACTACGCTGGCTTGGAGCGTCATTGCCCCATCTGTTCTTCCGCCCGCCATGATTTGTCGCCAGGAAGCGCAGAAACTACTCAACCATAACGCTAGAAAAGACAATCATTCTCAAGCTAACAAAAAGTCCGCCAAATGCAAACGGACGCGTAACCTAAAACAAAGTGCGCAGGCACAACCTGAAGCACGGCACTATTTACGGCCTAAAAATAAAGTCGTTTTTTAATCTGCTGATTTTTCGGACTGCTCTATTATTCGAACGTTCTTTCCGTCCCTGCGAAGTCCGAGAAATCGGTCGGCGACTGTGGTAATCCCCACTGGCATGACAGAGCATAAAGTGGGCCAGGATAAGTGAGTTATTCAAACAAATAATCTCGGGATGGCATCTGAAGCCAACGTCTCAATCCAAACTCATTTTTAATCCTTAGAGTGCCAGGTTTTTTTTCTAGCATGTCAAACACAACTTTTGATCAGATGCAGAAAATCTGTAGCATGCTTTAAGAAGTATATTTGTTTGTCAAAGACATATTGGACCATTTGCTCAAATTTAATAGACGTCTCCGTGCCTCCAGCCTAAGATTTTTCTCGAATTATATTTTTCTAAACATGGTACAATGAGAAGTGCCACCCCATCTTTGCACCCCGGTTTACTCTTTTCAAGTGGCCTTAACCGACATTTTTCTATTTGGAACCGGGACAGTCTTGTTTAGTTAATCACTAAATGAGCTTATTACTAATTTCTAAATCTCAGTGTTCGACATAAAGCGCTAGGTTTAACGAAGTAGATTTGCCTTTCTGTAATGCGAAAGAGCAAACCGAGACAGCAGTCCCCGAAACAAGACTTCCCACATGCCGTCAACGGGTGTTACTACAAGATAGAACATTGCTCTACACGTGAGAATAGAATCGAACACCCAGTTGGGAGAGGTAGAGAGCAAATCCAAACTGAAACCTGTATGGGGGACGCACCCGTGTATACTTGTGCGTGGCACTCGAAGGGTTAAAAAAGATACTGCAACGAAATTTTAGCGCCTATTTTATTGTCTAAATGTCAACCACGTTCTAGCCACACCACGAAGACACTGACTTTTTTGCTCGAAAAGACGCCGAAAAGTTATTTAAAAGGAATAAACCTAATGTTGTTACATCCCTCTGCACTAAAAAGTGGCACCCCCCTGCGGATGTACGGCGGCAAGCTGCGTGCACGCGAGCCCCGTCAAACCAAACTTCTTTCCCGGCCTATTCAACTCCTCTGGGGAGCGGGGAGACAACTAAAATGGCCAGGTCGTAGCGTGTTGACGACGCCAAGTGGCGAGCTCCTAACAATGCCAGTCTCCAAGCAGCTTTGCCCGTGCTGGGCTGGTTGTTGTCGCACCTCCCGGGATGCATCACGCTCTCCAATGGGCGATCGTCGAGCACTGGTTATAATCTAGGTATGCTTTGGAGAGAAAAATAGCCCTCCGTTGAAAACGCAGTCGTGCGATTGTTATTTGCAGATAGAGTCAATCGTGTTCCACTTATTTCTGAATGCGAGAGGTATATTTTAAGTTTCGATTCCGTTTTCCTTTAAAGATGAGTGGAGGACGGAGTGCGTTGCACGGCGCAAGGAGGGGTCACGCACCTGCCGTATTCGTAGGGCACGGGCTGGGGCCGCTCCCGGTCAATCTGGTGCAACAGGGGCGTGAAGATGCGCCATGCCTCCGCCAACTCGTCGCTCCGCACAAAGTGCACCTGGCTCCCGTAGAACACGTCCAGGATGAGGCGCTCATAGGCATCCGGCATCGTCATGCCCTGCACAGGACGCCACCCAGGATCAAAACGAGGCAACGGCGATCGCTTGCAACGTACCAGCCGGTACGGGGAGGGATGGTCGTCCGCTGCGAAAGCTAAGCCGGAGTCGGATGGCACATCCAGCGACGCTTACCGCCCGGAGAATGCTGGTTTAAAGGCCAACGCATGACTCGTGCCTTTCGCTTTCCACCGTTTCCTCCATTAGTCCACTACCACATCCTCTTGCCATTGACCCAAAAGTCCCAAGAAAACCCAAGAAAGCGCCGTGCAGAGTCGTGCCCTCCCTCGCTCCTTCCCTTTAGCTAAGGGGTCTTTATGATTGGCAGCGAAACGGTCCAAAATCCTCCGCGCGTGACAAGGGCTTGCAAGCCCAATGCACGGGCCGATTCGCCAATTGTAAAGACACCTACGTTAAACATACCTTCATGCTGACCGTGCGAATAAAATATACCCTTGAATACAAAGGAGACTGGAAACCAAGAGAAAACATCTGCCTCGAAGACGACCGGGGTTTGATGCCAGCCTTTCATTATAACAACGGCAAACGGTGACTGCAAACACTCTCTGGCTGGAAATCCGGTTTCCGAATGGTGGCCCTTGCCTTGTAGCGGCTGCCGTAGGTCAGGTCCAGCTCTGTCTCCTCGATGTCAAAGGCCATGCCGGGCTTCTTGGACATCGAGCTTGACGTAGATGGCCTCCCCGGGCTGCACTCGCAGCACCAGCTCGTTGCGCTTGCTGTTCCCGCCAAAGATGTCGCCGGGCACTTCCTTGTACTGGATGCGCACCTCCGCCTTCCTCTCGTTCAGCGCTGAAACGGGGAGGAACACGACGGTCAAGACCGATCGGAAGACAGAGGACGACCCCTCCACCCGTTGCTCGTTCGACAATACCGTTTGGAAAGAGGTCAAAAGTTCTAAGCTGCTCTGACAGGCACAGATCATTGGAAATACTTGCTTTCAAGAGTCTTTATTCAAAGACAAAAGGAGTGAATGCCTTAGCACTCTGCTGCTTGTTCATTGCAATTAGAGAATTATAAAATAATTAACTGAAACCAGCCTTAAGAAATGAATCGAAAAAAGTAGAATATTAAAAGAAGACGCGCAGAGTTGGAGATATGGTAGAGTGCAGGCAGCACAAATAAAGACGGTAATATAATACACGGTACAGTAGTGGGTGAAACATGCTGAAAGTATGCAGGTAGCCACAACAAAACCTTCGTAACTAAAATGCCGGGAAAAAAAAATTTTCATGTGGAATTGTTTTGACATTACAGAGGAGTAGGGCTGGGCAATTGATAGATGAACCTTCCGATTAATTGATTAAGGCTTTAATCGCGATCAAGTTTTTTAACTGGTTAATCGGTTTTTTATTCGGTACTCAAAAAGAAGTGAACTGGACGCATGCATGGCTCTATCCTGAATGACCTGCCCGAACTAAGGGCGACTCCAACGAGCTTGGTGGCTGCACTCCACTGCTCCCACTCCCCTCCCCCCCCTCCCTCCCTAAATGAAGACGCTGCGTGGCGTGTATCTGGTCGTTCTGTCCCGAGCGGTTTTCCGTTCCCAGCCAGGTGCTATGAGCAAGGTTCAATTCTCGCGCTAGCGAAGCGTCACGTGTTCGAGGATATACATTACAGTTTTGCCGAGGCCAGACGAACAAGCCGGGCCCGCAATTGATTCCCGCGCGACCGCAGAACTTTATGTGTTGAGGAAGCAAATGCGGTTTTCGGTTTTTCGTTCTTATAGGTGACGAGATTAATTTCCGCAGTTAATTGGCCAAAGTCTGAAGAATTGTTGCACAGCCCCTTTAAGTCACGAGAGCTTGGGCTACCGGAGATGTGCCCCAAAAGCAAGGAGCTCGCGCTTGTATCCTTTCCTGCGGTACATCATAAGCTGAAACAGAGTATAGAATAATCGTGAAGCTGTAATTCGGGGGTCTGCATGCACGCAGCCACCCACTGCTGCTGCCCCCTGGTGCCCCTACCACAGCCCCACATAGTGACAGGACACCACGACAATGCCGGGACTGCCCATCGAACGGCCGAAGAAACCTCTCGGACTTGCAGAGGGCGCAGTGCCCGGGAATGTCGGCGGTCACCTTTGCCGCAGCGCAGGATGAAGGGCACCCCTCCCAGCGCTCGTTGTTAATGTAGGCCACCGCCGTGGCGTAGGTGGCGGTGCGGGACCCGGCAGGAACCGTGGGTCGTCAAGGTAGCCCAGCCTCTCCTCCCCCGTGCCGTCGGGCTTGCCCACGTACTGCCCCAGCACCACGTGGTTCATGGTGATCGGGGGCACACACTTGAGCACCTTCACCTGCACATGGCAAAGGGCCACAACACATCTGGGTCGGGAAAAGGATTCCCCCTGGGACGAGTCCAATTATGTCCACTTCTTAGCGACACGCAATACCCGAGCACGTTTACGGGGCCTGTAGCCCACCGATCTTTTGGTTGAAATTTCGATCAGAACGAACAGAAGACTGCGTCCCCACCGGTGCTCGACAAGTTTTAGGCTTGAACCTACTGGAGAACCCTGCCTCACTTTTGCGAGCCCCAAAGTTGTTTTGGAGTTTTGCAAAGGACCCAATTCGTGCGCCAGTATCAGGGCCCCGAAAAAAGGCCAGACAGCTCTCCGAAACCTGCAAACTTAATGGGTTACAAGTACACTCACCACCACGACGTACAGAATATAATGAGCTTCGAGTAACCTATGTACAAATTTGCTATAAAAATTTAGGTTATAGAAATAACTGCATTCTTTAAAGTGGCTCAATTCATTCCCACAACATTTTGAAATGTTCCAAGAGAAAACAGGCAGACCACATAAATTGGATGAAATATTTGAAGCAACAAACTGCATATAAATAATTATAAAAGACTAAACTTCATCGGAGAGGATGTGGAACATGCACTAAGCTGCCACAAAATAATAACTCAATGCAGTGAAAAAAAACAAAAAACAAATTGTGCTATTTTTATTTGACATACATTAACCCCTTCGGGCCGCCGAACATGCTCGTTTTCACAACGCCGCAGTGGCGCAAAACTTATGGGCATGCGTATCCTGAGTAACAGTAACATAGATTCCTCCTTCATGGTCAAGTAAAAGAGCATGAACTATTGATTATTTAAACTAAAGATAAAATATGCTTCCTCTCATACTGATGCAAAAGCACAAAAAACAAAAATGTGCAGGAAAAAGGAACAGAAGACAGGAAATCGGCAGCATCCTGTCGTTCCTTTATCACCCAGCATGCACACGCCAAGACCTCGCTTGCCCCAACAGAAGGAATCATTTCTAGAGTATATTGTAGTACATACGTGATATCCGATAACTTCGCATAAATGAATTCCTTAATAATAGGTCATTCGGAACCATGGATACCCAAAGAGGACATTTTGTGGGCTTGGTTTCTTCCTTTAACCTACGCTTTTAATGTTGAACCATAAATGCGGCAAATGCGATTAGTTTACTTTTGCATGCAATGTGCCGCATTAAATGTCACACTAAATTACTATGCAAGAACATCTGCAAATTGACTATATTTAAGTGGCACAGTAAGGAAGCAAATTCAGTTGAGTCAACAACCGTTTTAGGTTGCCCGAAGCATGTTTACTCAACCATTTACTGTACGAGCCCACATTGCTGGTTACCTTTTCATTCCGAATGTCTTCGGCATTTGTAGAGACTGGCTTTTCCATAGCAACCAGGCACATAATCTGCAGCAGGTGGTTCTGCATTACATCTCTGAAATAAGGGTGCAAACCGGTCAGACACGATCTGGACACAAACAAAGACAATGAACTTACACCTGGAAGAACAATGAGAAAGAACCGAAATATAAAGGGAACAGAAAGGTCCTAGCTTCTTCTCCAACGACATTTACCAACAATAGCCACATCGCGAACGTGTAGTTTCGGCCGGCTTTTGATGCAAGAACGTCCTAGGGTACCCAGGCGAAAATCAGCCCACTTCCAGCTGGATTATGGAACTGGTCCCAGCTGGAAATGAGGCAGTCCAGCTGGATTCCAGCTGGACTGCCTCATTTCCTGCTGGGACCAGTTCCATAATCCAGCTGGAAGTGGGCTGATTTTTGCATGGAGAACAAAACTTGAGTCGAGTAAATCCATGCAACTGATAAACGAAAACTGGAAACGGGAGCGCTACGTCATGCCCGCAAGCCTAAGTAAAAGTACCACAGCATACGAGCATCGGCGAGTGCATCCATTTAAGGAACAAGGCAACGCGGTGGGAAGGAGACGCATGCAAGCATGCTGCAGAAATTGACAACACTGAACAAGACGAACCAGCTCCACCGAGGCGATCGGTTAGACAATTAAGCAAAAGGTGCGAGACTGCGGGCCCATTCACACACTTGCATTTGATTACGAGCGAGTTCTTGCGATTTATTACGACGAGAAAACGCACTGGCATGCTGGCACCATCTATGAGGCGATTCTGGAACCGCATTCCACTGGAGCGAAGGCTTGGCGATGTTTACGAGGTCAAATGTATGCACTATCTATTAGAAATGGTCGTTTATAACATTCTCGAAAGTTTTTCGAGCCAAGAAAGAAATAATGGTGCAGAAAAAAACAGGAAATATACAAAAACGCTAAGTGTTTCACGGCTTCCGATAGATGGCACAACTCGGTTGCAAGCAGTCGCAGGTATTTGAACCAGCCTCGAGAGTAGAAAATTATGATTAGAATCAAAAGAAAATAAAACCCGCACTTCTAGAATAGCAGATTTTAGAATGTCCAACTTGACTAAGCTGCCAAGACATTTTCACATAACATTTGTCGAGAGATCTTCATACTTTATTGCACTCGACAAAAAAAATAAAAAATGAAGCGTGGAGGGCGTGCTAGTTCTGCGAAAAGGCTAGGGCCCATACAGACAGGTGTGCCCGCAGAACTTGCCCCTTGTACCTCTAAAATAGTAAACAAGTAAATAGGAAATGTTTGGTTCGATCAGGCAAGGAAACAACTAATACACATAGACAATACACAAATACTTAAATACTCATGCAATCTTTTTTTTTTTTTTTCCGTGTCTGGGGTGGTTTAAGATGAACACTCTTAGCCAGCTTGCCCATTTAGCGACTCTTTACGGGGAAGACGGCACGTTGACACAATTATTAGACGATCCTAGACGAAATCACGCGACGTCCAGCTTACCTGATGATTCCAAAGCTGTCGAAGTAGCCCCCCGCCCCTGCGTTCCAAAGGGCTCCTTGAAGGAGATCACAACGCTCGCTATGCTGTTCCGATTCCAAGTGGGACCGAATATCTGGTTAGAAAACCTGCACAAAGAACGTCGGGAAAGAGGCATTGAAGCAAGCCTGCAAAAACAACCTTTCCATTCCCAAGAGCAGAGAGTTGCTTCAAGCCGCAGTCTCCCTGCTCGTGCGTCGTACAAGAAAAGCATGGCGTCCGCTGCAGACACGACACACCTGAAGCATGTTCAAAGCATGTTTGCTCCACACGTCTGTACGCTTCGAAGGCGCCTACAGACAGTTTTTGTATGACCAAATCGACAACCGACCGTCGTACAAGGAAGAAACAAGCCTCGGACATTGTCTGCAAACCGTCTCTTGTACGACCTAGCAGCAATGCGACCGCGGCTTTATGGGACGACAAAAGCGACCGACCTGATCGCCATGAGGTTTTGGACCATCTCCTTGCCAAGGTAGTGGTCGATGCGGTACAGCTGAGATTCGTCGAAGAGTGACGCGAGGTGGTTCGAGAGCTCCGCCGAGGACGCAGAGTCCTTACCAAAGGGCTTTTCGATGACCACCCTGGTCCAGCCCCTGAAGGAGAAAAGATGAGTACCACACTTTTACGGGTGCAGTGAGGAGGAAGACACACCAGCATTGAGGGTGGGGCTGTCATCTAAATTCAATCTACACCGTGTCTACAAAAAAAAATAAAAAATTATGTCTTTTTTTTTTTTTTTTTGCAAATGTAAATTATGTATTGTTAAACGCTCGTTCTCTGCCCAAATATAGCACTAGCAGTTCGAATCAGATGCCAAAGTTTCAGAAAGAACTGCTACCTCAAACAAAAGTCACGAGTGATTTTCTGAAGATTGCAAAGGGAAAATGGGGCCCGTTTTCAGCCACTGCCGCCATCAAACACTATGTATTGGAGGGCTCCGTTGGCTGCATTTGCCCATTGAAAATTTTGGAAAAGGTCACTCGGTTGCACAAAAGATAGGCACTGATCACTAGTTAAGGTTGTTCAGCATGAACAAATACAAGAAATAAAAGCACACGCGTGCAAATGTTTTGTATTTGTCTCGGATAATCAGCACTCAAATTTAAACATACTTCGATTTTTAGGTATTAAATTTGGCAAAATTCAAAACGAGGTAATCAAATTCTCGCAAGGTTAAATACGACCTCTACTGCTACCTACCTACAAAAACGGAACAATGGTAGTTTCGTTTAGTATTAGCCTGAGCGGCTAACTCCGCTCAAAATAAGCACCAAGATCGAGCTTTTAAATGGCCGTTTACCTAAGCAAGAAATCTGTGAATACAGCCCATAAAATAAGTTGTTTAGCAAATAATCTGTGAGTACAGTCCACCAAGTAAATAACTTATGTTTAAGCCATTAAAAAAAAAAAATCCTTTAGCTTACTTTTAGGCATTCAGTAGTTCTGATATGCTTATAATGACTTTGCAACAAGCAATATGGCACATGGTACACAAGTATAGGCTGCCTCGCACACATGACGCTGCAAAAGGTATGGGCACCAACTCGTTTCATGGGAGCTGGGCCAGCCAAAAATTTGGTGAATGTATACACATGCTTATTCCACGCTCCAGCACGGACTCCGATTTTTAAAGCTTCTAGTTATTCCTGTAGCTACAGCAGAAAACAAAGGGAAACTAACTTTTTGCTCATGCAGTGCCGCTTGATGTTTGTAGCAACAGCCTGAAAGACTGTGGGCGGCAGCGCCATGTAGAAGATCCGGTTGGCCGACGACCCTTCCAGTTTGCGCAGCTCGCCGTCAAGATTGTCGAAGTCTTCGCTCGCGTCATACTTGCCACTGATGTAAGTGTTCAGCTTCAGGAAATTCGAGAATTTCTCTTTCTCCTCCTCTTTGACCTGATGCAAGACAGCAGGGGCAACAAACAGGATTGGCCAACACATCTACGAGAACTCTAGCTACTTTCACCTTATTTGCACAAAACATGTGCATTTCGGCAGACATTTCCCAAGTGGGCTCCCGATCCCGCCGACTTTGAGGTGAGCATCGGAAACAATAGTGGCTACTTTAACATGCAGCATCATTAAAAAGAAAAACTGAACAATATTCAAACTAGATATCTGGCTAGTCCAATGCCACCCACAAACCCTCAGTAGTTTTAATTTAAAAAAAATATGCAAAAGTATGACTATCAACAGTATTGAGATAGGTTTGCATATGCATTTTGTACTTTCTGAAAATCAAGCTAACCAAGAATGAGTGTTTTCGGCTACAACTCAAAAATGCTTGAATTAAAAATATGCCAATTATATAAAAAAAAAGTACTGGAACCTGTTACTGAACAGCCAGCAGACGTAATTAAATGCCTAAAGCTATTTGAAAAGTTTGCATGAAATGCGGGGTTATACGTAATTTGCCGAAGAATCATACAAGAGAATCATGCGCCCAGTGACATTACTCAAATGTAGCACTGGCAGGAAAGTTGGTTCTGCTGCATATGATGGTAGCATACCTTAAGGTAGGGTTCAATCTTCTCACTTAGACTTTCAACGGTCATGTTGGACCTCGCGTAGCCGACGAACTTTGTTTTTGGTGGCAGCAGACCATCCCTGAAGAGAGCCCTGTGCAAAAAAACGCAAAAAGAAAAACCCGCCCCTTATTAAAGTACGACGCCCCATAGACCACAACAAAAACCGGCCTCAACTACAATGACAAGCTTACCATAACGTCGGGTAGATCTTCTTTTTGGCCAAGTCTCCCTGCGCAAGACCATAAACACTTTAGGGGCAGACGAGAGAGACGAAACAGGAAAGCATGCTTCCAGGAAACGAGGAAAACCGCAGAGCGGCACGCAACAAGGAAACAAAGGACGCCCAAACACGAGCGACGGAAGGTTTGCGATGTGCTACCTACGAAAACAAACCACGGGCGGCATGCTGGCTGCGTGCTTCCGGTGGATCCGCGAGAAACAAAAACGCGGTCATGCGCTCACGTGCACCGCAGCTTGAACACCGAACCTACTCGTTCGTCGAGTACGACAACAGACAAGCTCCTTTCCTCCGCATCGCTCAACGATGGCTCGTGCCCGTTCGTAGTAGCGGAGGTAGTACCACCGTCGCCGTTCAACGACGTAGTCGCGGCCAACGGAGCCACCGAAGCACCACGCCGCACGATCACCACCATGCTGCCTCGCGCGTTTTTTCGGCGTCCGGCGCGGTCGAACGGCCTCTTTTATGGCCAAATCCGGTATCGAGCGTCGGTAAACATTGGCCGAAAGGTGGGCTCGCGACGGGAGGTCAGGGAGGCTTTGGTTGGGGGGCGCGGAAAAGAAGGCGGGCTCACCGATGCACCGAGCACAATGAAGACGTGCACTTGTTGCTCCTGTACGGGTTCTTCGAACAGGTGGATCGATTCCTTGAGCAGGGCGATGCACTGCGGAGAGAGGGCCGGAGGAAAGGATGACTGCGGCATCTCGACTTCTTCACCGGCGGCGCAAGCAGTGGAAGCAACGCGAGGCTTAATCGAATCACTCTGCGTGCAGCCCAGCTTGGTGCACGACGAAAAACTGGTTCGCGCCCGACTATTTGTAGACTGCCGATGGGCGGAAGCGGATGAACGAGCGCTTTCCGTCGTTGCGTCGCGTGTTCTGACGACGACGGTGCCGCCAGTCTGGCTGGCCTGGCCGCCTCTCGACCTCTCCACAACGATGACTATTTTTTCTTTTCTTTTTCTTTTTTCGCTCGGTCGTACGCCCGTGCTTGCGCCGCCGTCGCTGAAAGCCAACGTCACACTAGGTTCGCTAATCCAGTGTCCACTCTACGGGCTTGAGAGGGGCAACTACATCAGCAGCTGTAGCAGCGTCATGGGGAGGGGGTCGGTCTGCCAGTCAGGCTTGTTTGGAAACGGCGCGAATCGACCTCTTTTCGAACTGGTTTGAAAGCCAGCAAAGCCTGTCAGCCGCTAAAGCCCGCCCGCAGAATGGCACGAATGGACTCTGATTGGAGCCCCGACTTTTGTCTTTTCTGGGCTGCTATTGTTTATTCCCTTTCCCCAAAACGGGAGGGGTGCTGGCGTACACCGTTGGAACACCTCACCGTGGTTTACTCCTTTGACTCTGTTGTAAGGGGTGAAGGGAGTGGTTGAAACTCTCCCTCTCTCTGAGTGCGAGCGTAGGAGGGTGGGGAGGGCGATTGATCGGTTTGCTTGCTAAATCCCATTGCCGGCGTTTTGGACGGCCGTACGGGTGGAAATGGGCGTGCACACGGTGTTATCGATCGGCAGAGAACCTGCCGAAGGGGGTCAGAATATCAGAGGGACTGCCGGTGGCGCGATCGTCTCCGCGTGGTTTTATCGTCCGGATTTAGAATGTCGTTGTCTGAAAGCGTGCGGCGCGATAAGAGAGATTGCCAAACTCGTCTTCGGAAGAAAATATAAGCCGCGCAGAACGCAACAAGAGTGGAAACGTGCGCTCGCTTCTGCGAAACCTGATACGCCGCAGCGCACGCTCATCTCGAGAGGAATGCTTGTTTCTAAACTCGGGTTCTGAGACTGATAG
>JAZHYW010064927.1:0-27397 GCA_037355805.1 Ixodes ricinus | reverse complement strand
TGTAATACTTACACGGCAGATGTTCTTGTCGGTTGTCTAACAACACTGCCGTTTTTATACGTGATCCCTTTCGACGAGCGATTTTAATTATACTACGTTGGCGTCTTTCGGCGCTCTATCTAGTTTTTTCTGAACACTCGTACTTTTTCGACGGGACCTGTGGTTTTAGTATAGCTACCGCGACCTTGAAATGCGTCACCCGGATAAAAGCCAGGATCGGGATTTTTGTAAAAATTCTCGATCGCGCTAGACCGCCCAAGAGGAAAAAACAAAATATCGCGTGTGGTGTGTTGTACTTACGACAGGCACAGCGCAGAACAGGAAGAACAGGGTTAAACCCATCCTCGGAAAGCCCCGATTGCCGGGCGAAGCTGCCATCTTGGACCTCTTGTATACAACGACGTACCGAAGCTGGCGGCACGTGTTGTCCGTTCGCTCACCGATTCCGGATCTCGGCTCCTCGTCTCAATGTACCGCCAAGCTAGCTCGCTCATCAAAGTTTCAGCGAAAAGGGATCTTCTCGGTCGCCGAGGCAGCACTGCCGATCCGACTTCTATCGGTGCCGATAGGCGGACTCGATGGAATGCAGCTTCTGGACATTTGAAACCTCCGGACAATGGACACCGTTCGCTGCTCACCGATGCCTTTCTTCAGAGCTGTTATACCGACCTAGAGCCGAGTCCGTAGGCCTAAATCAGATCCGCCCGTAACTGCAACGAGACCGTCCATATAACCTGACAAATCAGTAACGTCTGTTTTGTTTGTATTTTTTTCTGCCGGCAGACAGCAAGTTTTTATCAGATATGAAATCCGTCGCCAAAAGGCAAGTCCGCGATCTCCGTCGTTGTATATATCTATTGAAGTTCAAGCAAGTAGGCAGGCGAACTGGTTAAGGATAGACACAGTAACCCTTGAGCGAGGGGACAGAAAAGGGACGGACAAACACGAAACTCCGATCCGTGTCTGTCCGCCCCTTTTTTGTCCACTCGCTCCAGGAGTTACTATGCATGTTGTATCTAGCTACAGCTAGTTCGTTGTTCTTTTAAAATTTTGAAATGTAAATGTTGTGACGTTTTTTTTTTCGTCTTCAAAGTTATAGGTTTGTTTGTTTTCTATCAATTTATTGTAATTCCCAAGCCAAAGATGGGCTGCAACATCCGGCTCAGGTCTGAAGATAAGAAATTATTCGCATTTAATTAAGCTTTGTATTCATTTAAACATACTTATTTTTATATTATTATTATTATTATTTTTGGACTGTTATTTGCGATAACACGCTAAATTTATCGAATTGGCTTTTGTTGAGCGTAAAATTATTCACGTAAAAACTAAAAGAAAAAAAAAAACAGGGCACAAGGAACTGCGAGATTGCCTCTTCACGAATAAAAACGAAATGACCGGTTGTTTTTGTGCGGTCTCGACCACTAACTATACGGCGAGAGAGAAGAGGGGGAGTCCTTGAGCGTGGAGGAGCAATGAACTTCGTCGGAGCACGCGGCATTCCGTAAGCAAGGCGTCGTTCGGAACAATTATTCAAGTTCGGAACGGCACCGCGACGGCGTTGCTCGCTATTAAAACGACCCGCTTATCGAACTGGGTCGCCGCCCTCCCCGTGGCCACCCCGTGTTGTTTTCTTTTCCAGCCGACTCTTTAAAACGTGGCACGCGCTGGAAGCCTGGGAAATAGCTTTGACCTCTTCCCACTCGAATGGTTAATTGGCTGCTGCCTGCCTTGTCAAACAACTCGACTTTGCGGAGCGGCTATTGCTATATAGAGCGTATAGTATAGAACCTCACAAGGAGAAAAAATTGTTCATTTGAAAGACGACGAGGTTAACCGAGCTTGTATACTTAGCGCCATGGGAAAAGGGGAAAGGGGGGGGGGGGGATAAAGGAAGAACCGGTACGTGCGAAGAGGAATTTAAAAAATAAACGCGCGGAAAAGAATAAATATGTCAAATAAAATGGAAATCGAACTAAACGTGAAATTCGTAAAAATATAGTCAAAAGTGTCCTGAGCAGAAACAGAGACAACATAAAGAAAAAGTACATGAGCTATGTCCATTCTTTTTTTTTCTCTGTCTTTTTCTTGTGTCTTTATATTTTTAAAGTGTCCTGTCTATACTTTGTTTCATCCTAAAAAAAGCACCATCGTGGTGTTCGTCATGGTATCTGTCCTATCGTCGCTGAACCAAACATAAAAAAAGCAGTGAGTTGCTTTTTGGCGTTGCTTAATTGAATGGTCCCATTAGCTCGTAGCTTCGGCTACATCTGTACTTAAGCTGAAACAGCATATACCTAAATTGTTGCCTTAAAAAAAAAATGTCAGTGCCTTGGTGGTTACCTCGGCTTTTGGTAGGTTTGCTATTGGCCGAGAAGTCGTTGAATGGATACCGGTTGTCCGGAAAGAGTTGCTGCTTGGACGCTGGTTGCTCGTTCCTCGTCCATGCGGTATACGTTACGAATTAAACACGGTGTGACTTATTCGTGTGAATCTCCACAACACATTGCAAGGAGCCTGAACGCAAACAATGGCCCCTGCGAGATGAGCGTGCATATGCCCTTCCCTCAGCGATAAAAATTTCCGAAAGTGTGACGATTTGTGAACCATTTATTATTTACCGTCATTACTGGTTATCGGAAGCCACGCTCTTGCATCCACCTGCAGAGAAATTATGTTCCGTGGACAACGCAGCGTACCCACGCCTCCAGGCTCAGTTTCATCTCTTTCGTGGTACTTCTCAAGCGCCTATTTTTAATCTATAACGCACAAAAACAACAAAAAAGTCCCCCCCCCTCTTTTTTTTTGTGGGTTTTTAGAAAGAGATTAAGCTGCATCGTGAATTTTTAAAAACGGTAAAACCCGAATGTACGCTTTCGATTAAACTTTATGCTGACCTTACAGGTCGATTTCATAGTCGATATCAGAGTAGAACTCGTTATAGGCTATGTATAACCTCGACCTCGACTGAAAAGTCAACCATTTACGGGGAGTTGAAAACGTACCAAAGCCTTCTTCGATTTCATTCTTGTTTGTTATCTCGTTGCTTGTTATCTTGTTGCGAGGAGGTTGGTAAGCTTCTGGGAGGGTGAACGATGCATAAATGTGACGATGCGATATCAAATCAGTAGCTGTGCTTCGAGACAGTGTGCATGTTTGTCCTTCTGTCCTTTTTTTTAATTTGTTTGGTGGTTTTAGTTTTTTTTTATTTCATTGTAAAAATATTTTACACATTTTCTTTTACCTTTTCAGTCGCACTAAGTTTTTTTTATGCCATTACGGTCCTAATGCGTCTGAATCTGGAATAGAAGAACGTGCTGTCTACGATATCAAAGGCCACGTGTTGGGGTTGAAGGCCGATTCACACATTCGTGACGGTTGCGTTCGCAGCAACCGAAACGGCGGCAACGACGAGGTCGCCGGGACAAGTGTTCGCCGCACAGAACATGGCAGGCTTCAAATTTGTTGGCACATCAGATTTTCCAATGTGTCAACACCTAACGAAATCACTTCCAAGAAAAACTTGATTTTTTTTTTTGCTGTTTTTTTTTTCGATATGTGTTCCCAAATATGTTAGTATCTTTATCCTTAATTGAATGGTTTCCTAAAATTTCTAAGTACTAGAAGAGGGATCGTGATATTGCTGTCGTAAAAACTGAAACGATAAAAAAAAAGACTATCTGTATCTGGAAAAAAAAATTCGCGATAATGTTTTCGTTTGCGGCGTTATCACGACTGTAGTGCAATAATCTTGCGAGCTAACGATTTGTATAAATATTAATTTTAGCAGGCCCCTAATAATTATAGGCTTGTCAAAAAATGTTACAACATTTTGAAAAAAAAAAATGCTTCACGTTATGTGGAGAAGTGAACCGACAATGTGACCTAAAGGAGAAAGAACTGACATTGCTAAGCGCGCATATCGGATTTATATCAGTGAGTAACACCTGTCGACACGAAAGAAAATATTGTTTTTTCTTGCTCAATATTTTTTTTAATGCAGATGCCACAAAGAAATTTTGTTTTTCTAAATTATTTTTTGATCCAAGTAACGTCATATGTCGTCAAACTTCGGCATCCTCTTCGTCAGCTGTAGCCCGCCGCTCGCCCTCTCGCGGACGAACGGAGAACCAGAGGAGCTGGGACGCGGCCTCCGAGATCCCGAAGCGCGAGGCCAGCTGCGGACTGGCAGCGGCGGCGGTGGTGCGGGGACAGTGGCGGAGACTGTCGGCCCTGGTGCTGCTATTATACCGCGTGGTTCTGGTCGGCATGTTCGTGCGTGAAGCAGTTTTAACGAAAAAAAGGGAGCCCGTTGAAATAGGATTTCTTCTTCGTATACATCGCACCACGTTGAGAATTTCTGGTCTTGCGGTCGCCAGCCCAATCTGTGCTCAACGTGATGGCCAAAACACTCCGCTAGTATAGTGGGGAGCTTTAGTGTACGGTCTACGAAAAGTTTATTCTCTGTTTTACCAGTAACTTGAAAACTGATCGCGCAACATGTCGAGCAATAGACATCGAGAATAGGTTTACGTTTTAAGGCCGAATTACAGAGGGACATGACCACTTGCTCCAAGCACTTTAAAAAGACAGAATACGTGCACTTGCTTTCGGGTAATTACAAAGGCAAAAAATGAAATCTCGAAGCATTTTAAGCTCGTCTGTATTAGCTATACAGACGACGCTTACAGTGACGAGATTAAATTGGGCAGTTTCGGCGGAGTCGAGCTAGTCGCGCTGTTGCAAATAACACGGTACTTGCAAATGCACGGTATATTAAAATATTTCTTTCTAATAGAGCAATAAATAAAACCAATAAACACGCCGATGACGGTTAATAGGCAGTTTTAGAATGCCACCACAGGGTACCGTGAGCACGGCGAACGTTCCTGGCGCCCGCTGAAAACGATGCTTCAAAGGCGCAGCGCGAGTTTCCGCTTGCTGCGGTCACGCTATCCTAAGACTTTCTATCAATAGCCATGGATTTGATCACGTGTTGCAATGCACTAAAAAGGGGAGCATCGAGCTGCGAGTCTTTGACACGAAGACATCAATACTGCGGAACTCCGCTGTTCCAGAGCTTGACTGCCACTGTGCGGCTCGCTTTGTAGAGCACTAATGGCCAGGCAAAGCGCGAACACCACTATATCTTCACCACCCTCGACAAATTTGTGCAACAAACAGTGACGTGACCGGTGCCCAAAGCACGATAGCCTTCCACAAAGCTTCGCAAGTTGAGGTTTCCGCAACTTCTGAATATCATCAAGCTCGTTTTCCTAACGCACATCAACATCTCCGTCACCTGTAACATGCTCCTGCCCTGACCGCTTCGCATTTGTAGACACATAAATGATTTATAGCGCACTGACCAGCGTCAGCGAGCTTGTGCGCACCGGAGATCCTGGAGAATCTACCCCCGTCTCTTCCGCCATCTCGGATAGAGGGCGCTGACGCACTCAGCGCCATTAGGTTGCTTCAATTTGGTTGGTTTCGGTTTCAACATGAACGCGGCTATGTTGCTGTTTTACGTTGTTTTTTTGCGTTTTGTGTTACGATTGATTTTGTGTTACGACACCCCCCCGAGCTTTCCCGCGACCCGGGGCGGCCCGCCGCCCCCCCCCGCCTCCCTGCCCCCGCAGACGCCACTGCTACGAGGTGTATTTTAAGCTAAATTGCGGGCGGTTTTCTTTTTTTTTTGCGGAATTTTTAGATGAATCTGATTATGGTTGGTTGCCAAACGCCTGACTGATGTGCAGGGAAGATTACCATCGTCTACGGCCGTACCCGATGACACCAGCTTCCAGAAAAACAATCTGATGACGAGACTAAAAGCCCGGTTCACACAGTTGCGTTTGACTGCGTTTGACTGCGTTGCGGAAGCGAGACACCAGGACATCCCTGCTTCTTCTATCACGTGCCAAGAAGATTCCTTGAATTGGATTCCACGCTTCATACGAAGCACAGATGTGCCGGTGACTCGCTTTCGGTTCTCGCCGCAACGCAGTCAAACGCACTCAAACGCAAGTGTCTGAACCGGCCTTAACACGGAAGAACGTGTAAAAGAAGCATAACGACGGCCTGAGCGAGCAATGCGCAGAAATCGGTCACGAAGAGAGTGAACCGCATGAGTCACTGCCTCCGTCTGTTTAGTTTACGATGGGCACCCAAACTTTAGTGAACTTCGCCAGACTAGAAACGCATCGTGCAATGACGCGGATAATTGATATAAACAAGCAGTATCGTCTCGGACTCTTTTTTTTTTTTTTTTAATTCAGTACGCGAGCATGCTTCTTGACAGGCCGGTAGGAAATTTCTTAAATTATCAACCCTGCTAAAGTACTCATATCCAGCAGCATTTTGCGATATTGGCCCTATGCAAATAAATTATTGTTATATGAACATTTGCTAACTCAAGATATAATATAAGTGACAGGCGCGTCAAATTAAATCTGACAATTCTCTTCTGTAAAAATTGGCCAAATAAAATTAAAGGCCGCAGGAGGAGAAATACCTCGGAAAGTGTGGCTCAATTCGTAGCGCTAGGCACCGCTTCACGGACCTGTGTGAGACAAGTATTTATTTGTTTGAACAGATTCGCTTTGTAAATATCGGCGTCGCCACCCAACTTCAAAAAGTAAACCTCCATTCGCAATCGACAATCCTGGACTCAAATGGTTGTTATGCAGACGGCTTTTTTTTTTTTCGGCGTCACATGTTGCGGAATTTAGATACCGGTAAAAATTAAAACAGCGTACGCGAAAAATTGAAAATTAAATAAATAACAAAGCGTAGTAATTATTGCGCATGCGCCGAACCCAAACCGCGTTTCGGATTTGCAAATTGAAACGACGTTATTCCTATTGTGCGCGCTATTCTAAAACTCGCTACTGATATGCGCGTCTGTGACACTTTCTCTACGCGCGAAGTCCCAAAACATGTTAAAGTAAATTAGGTGGATGGCACTCGTATGTCTAAACATAATCAATAAATCACTTAAATGACTATCTGAAATGGGAGCTGAGCGCGATATACAATTTCATTAAACTTCGTAAGTAAACCGACCAACCGAATGTTTACGCCGCAAAAAACCAACAAATCGCCTGATCTTGACGTATCTATTCACTCCGGCCTCAGATCCAGTATGCAGGTTTGTCGTTCGTTGTCTATCCTCGTCCTCGAGTTTACTCACTCGTCGAAAAAACTGTTCTCGATCTGTTATGATCTACAAAAAACGATACTTGCAGGAAATACCGATGAGTCTCCTTGCCGCTCTTTCCCGATCCGCAATGCGCGATACAAATATACGCGCTGTGCGCTACTGAAACCTCGGCGCTCGCAAGGACCTTTGAACCTCGTGGACCTCTCGTCGTGGAAGCTGCGTATCGGACCAGTTTCGTTAAGATTCGCGAGACGCATGCCCGGCGATGCCCGTCCGATCCGACGTGCGGACTGCCGGAATGACCTTGGAGAGAGGGTTCTCGTAGCACCGGAGAGGCGTTGAAAGCCACTCCCCTCCGACCGTCGTATTGCGTGGTCGGACGTCGGATGTGGACGGTTTCGTCGTACATGTGTTTCGCGCTTGAGGCGGCGAAACGCGACGAAAAACACGAATACAACGCATCCGCCCAAGGCGCGTGAGGGGAGAGCGGAGCAGCAAGTTGAAGCAACCTAATGGCTGCCGCGTCACGCGATTCCAAGATGGCAGCGCACACGTGCGGAGGAGGATGAAAATGTCTATAGGGCGTTGGAGTTCGGAACAATCTAACCGCTAGCGTCACATTCTCACAGAGTTCGAGCTTTCTGCGATGCATATCTGATTAATCCGGGCCAGAAAAAACACGGTTCCCTTTTCGAAGGAACGCCCTGTACGTGACAAGCTCCAATCCCACCAAAGCTCTCCACTCTTCCCACTTTAGCAAAGTGAATACTGGAGAGAAAGCGAGTGCGGAGGAGAAAACCCCCAATCATGGCGAGCAGAGAGCTTTGTGGGAGGAGGCTTGTCCCGTTGACCTAGCTCCTTCGGCGGGCAGATCTTAATTTTTCTGGAAATCTGCAATCGAATGGCTATCTTGACCACGAGTCATAGACTATTCTATCACGACGGTTACTACAATACTCCAACTGGTAAATGGCTAGCTAGGACAAGTAATTCAACATATATAAACCGTTGCGTTACACTCGTCCGCTGGCGTCCGCCGCAACCAAGAACGTATGTTTTGACCGGACGAATGAAGCTCCGGTGAACAGGACGATGTCTAGCGTGCACTCTCTCCACTCCAAGTTCCCGACGAGCGCCGTGGATGTGATACGGATCGTACGACTGAGCAGTGAGCACCAGGTTGCGGCGCGCGCCAACACTCGTGTTGCCAGACGACTGATACAGGCCGAGACACTTTCCTGGCGGGTCGGGTGACGGCGGCAACGATGTGATGCGGAGCGTGGACGCACACGCAGTAAGTCTCGGATGTGTATTGAGCACTTCAGAAGAACACAGTGGGTTCCCAAAACCTGCAGTGACTTCAATAATCCGCGACTGAGGAAAGCTTCCCCGTCTTCTGTGTTGCTAACGAAATGTTCAACGAACCTGAGTATCCAACAAATATCAAATAAATCTTTTTAGCTAAAAAAAAAAAAAAGCACGCAAAACGAGGGACGACACGAACACATCTCTCATGCGGTCGCAGTTTGTCGTCGTCCTTTTTTTATTTATTCTTTCTCTTACCCGACTACCATCAATACTCACCAGTGGTGGGAAGCTGACCAATGCAGCCTCATAATTGAAAGGAGATATAAAGAAATAAAATGACTACTTTTGACTTGCGTTTGGCTATTTTTATCAACCGCCCAACGGCGACACTGGTTCTGCAAATAAAATATTCAAATCTGTTTGAAAAAGTGCGCATATATTTTTTCTTCGGTAATCTTTTTTTTGTTTGTTTTTGATTGTCACAATTTTTACTTTCGTCACGAGTCGATTTATAAGTTATAACTTAAAATAGAGTTTCGTGTTATCAGAAAAGAATGATAAACCCCCAAAATCATCTCCCAAGCCGGTTTTTAGCTAAATCGGGGAAAAGCAAAACAAACACCGAAATGAAGCTGATATTATATAAAAACCTAAGCTTCACGTGAAGAAGACTTTGTCTACGGCCTCATTTGTGACGTTCACTCGGAATACAATCCCCTCTGCACTACCTAAGAAGCTTTCTTTCTTCTTCCAGGAACCACACTTTTTTTTATTTTTCTTTTTGTTTCTCTTAATGGTGCCAAGTATACGGGTCATGAGCGTGTGTTCCATAGAGTTCAAGGAATTCCACGACCATGTCTTGTATTCTTCAGACATAACTCCCAATAAACACCGTTTTTTTTTCCAGAATGAAAATAGACATCATCGAATAAAAAAAAAAAACCTCCAAATTTGAAGAAAATTAAAACACCCAAAAACAAGAAACCCCAGTTAGAAAGCTAGTAAGAAGCAGTTCTGTATAGTAGAAGACCCAAGCTCATAAAACATTTCCAGGGCGATCTCGCCCGGCTGTTTGCGCCTAAAATATTAAATTGAGTGCTACAAACGTTACACTTAACCAAAAATAATTCTCAAAAAAAAAACACCACATGCGCTGGAGTATGAGCTGGACAACTAAACATTCATTCCATTCAATCAAAAATCGTCGAGCTTAAATTTCGAAATGCCCGTTCAAGCATGCTCTGACCGACAGCACGAATTTTCTCACGCGACTGTCAGAAATTCCATAACGCACGTCCACTTTTCAACATTCTAATCCCCTTCTTAATCGGTGAATTATTCGCATAGATATACGCCAGTGACGCTTACTTGTCCCGCCGACTTGACCATGTCGATCGTAAACCAAGACGCACGTGTCAGCAAGCGAGACCCTTAAACTCTTCAAACCACTGGAAAGATGCACCACCAAAGAGATCCTGCACTCGTTCTGAGCTCGAGAAAGCAGCGACACGGAGTGCGACGTCGCCACCACCACCAAGGCGTGAAATTCCCCCTGCTCGCCACAAGTCGCGCGAGCCGTGGCCACGGAAGCGATGTCAATACAGACACGGGAAAACAGCAGGAGCAGGAAAAGCGGGGCTCCTGGACGCGCAAAATCACTAACAAACAGAGGGGGAAAAAAAAAGAAAAAAAAAAGCAGTCCTTGCAGAGGGAAGTTTTTTTTGGGGGGGGGGGTTGGTTGCCTGCGTAACACGTGACGCGAGCTCCCGCATCGTCCAATGGCGGGCAAGCTGCTCGGTGCCGCACGGTGTCTCATACGAGGACGGAAAAGAGAAAACACACGTCTTTGGAGTCGCGGTGAACGGTCGTCGATGACCTTCCAGTTCAAGGACGGCTGGCTGGAGACATCCTCCTCGCGGTTTCTCGGATGGATCTCATTGTTTCTATTTCGCGGCCTCGGCGCTGAGCACGGAGGCGGTAATCATCAAGAGAGGTGGCGTGATCGCTGGGAAGCACTCGCATGACGTGTCTTTTCTTTGTCTCACAGACTGCTGGAGTTGTCGCGCGTGGCCGCCTTGCCGCATTGTTTGAGAAGATTCGAGGGAAATGCGGAAAACTTTCCTTGCGGCTCAGTGCCTCTTCGGCATTGTTTCGATGGCTCCTCGGCTAACTGGCGGCATCCGAGAAGCCTCTGCCACAGGTGTGGCTGTCTGTAAAGTGGGTCATGGGCAGAAGAGGATTTTTTCCTTCTCTGTTGGCCATTCTCTCTGGATTTGACGCGTTGACTGGACGTGCCCATCAGCGGGTTGTGTCAAGGATTCGACGGAACAATCTGGATACAAGTGTTTATAGTCACCAATTGCCTTGTCGGTAAACGTATCAGGTTCGATGTGGAAGCTCGAAGTCTTCAGCACCCCGGATCTTCAAAACTGGCGGGAGAACGCAACGAATCCTATTCGAGAAAGAACTCGAACATCCCTTTTTATCCGCCTGTTTCATCTTCAGCACGGAGGTCTTGGCGGTTGTATCCGTGTATTTGTCTGTCTGAGGAACTCGGTCGAAGGCGTGGAGCGACAGCTCGAGCTGCGAGACACTGGCGTTGAGTCAAATTTTCAATCCTGCCAGTTTCGAGTTGGTCGAACATTATGCCAGCGTCAATTTTTGTAATCACAATTTTGTAGTACATACAACAAAGAGCCTGGGCTAGCAGTCCATCATACTACGCAGTCTATACGGTATCTCGGCTATCAGAGGCACAAGGCGCCATATCTGAATGCAGGCTGTATATTCCCGCCCCATCTCAAAACCTGCGCACGGTTGTCCAAAGAAACTGCGCAAACACGGGTAAATCGAGAGATCAGCCAAGACGGTTCAACGCTTGAAAGAAAAAAGGGGGTATGACGTGAGTCCACCATATCTGCGGATCACATCGTGGGAGCTCGGAGGAGACGCCGTTCAACAGGAAAATGGGATTTCGCATCTGTAGTATACGAACGACATTAATGCGTAACGGCAAGCTTGCTATCTTTACCCATTGGACGGCTTGAACTTCTCTGCATAAAGGCCTGTCTAAACAGGACACTTTATTAATCGTGAGGCGACACGACTTCGACAAAAACTGTAAAAATCGAAGCGTCTGGCAGTCCGGCAGTTCGGTGTCCGCTTGAACGCCGCCGAGCCAAAATCACGGCTTTTCCTCCTGGCTTCCTTCGCTTTTCGGTGACCTCACTGTTCGTCTAACCTGACGTCACACGCCACCTGCCAATGCTGTCCATCTGTTCTGCCGGGTCTTGGTATCCTTGGCCGTGTTCCAAAATGTACTCGACCTTACACCAGGGTGGGTTTTGTACCTTTGCGTTCGAAGACCTACCCGCGTCCACCGTCGCTCTTTCTCTGTGTTATCACGAGACACGACCCGCCGGAGCTCTGGCACTAGGAGCTCGGATCTTTTTGGGTAAGATTTCGAACACAGTCCTTCCCTTTCCCGTTTTCGGGACCTGAAGAGCAGCGGAGGCCTTGAGTGATTGACCGACAGCCAACAGACCTTGTGAGTGACTGTCCGGACCTACGTGATGGGCACGCTCAAGGCCCTGTGAAGCACACGAGCGTACTTTGACGGAGGGAACTTTCCCCCGGCAAAAGAAACGGAGGTAAGCAGACCGCCGTACGACTTATGTAGGACTCCGTGTCGCGTCACGATTCCTGTTTGGACAGGCCTTACTATAAATATACACATCGAGGAGGAAAACTTTCTCCGATCCTCGTGACACGCCTCAACGGCCTTGAATATAGCGAACCTCTCTCGACAAGAAACCGCCGAGGCTACATTTTGTGCTTCGGGCGGTTTGCTTGTGTACACTTGTCTGGCCGGGAAACTGACTCAGGAAAGGTTGCGTGGCACTCGCCTGAGGCTTGCGTCAAACTGTTGCGCAAATTCGGTGCGCGGAAATTCCATTGTTCTGTGACTGCCCACTCGGAAGTTGTGAGAAACTTGCTGCCTATACCGCTACGGACATCTCGTCCATACAGGAAGCAGACGCGCGGCGATCCGAGATAAGACTATCGGCGGTGACCAACTGGAGGAACGTTCTGTACTTTCCAGGTGCGTTCGAGGGCCGAGGAGCCTGCATGTGAGGAAGCTGATCTCGGAGTTTTCAACGCAAGACACTCAAGACAATGGCGGATCCAAGAAGCGGGGCGGCGGCGGGCGCCCCCCCCCAAACAAAGGCGACCCCCCCCCCCCCCCAAAAAAAAAAAAAAAAAAAAAAACGGAGTTCTGGATCCGCCCCTGACTCAAGAAGAGCGGATTAAAGGAAACTGAGGGACAGAATAGATCATCATGGCACTTTTCTTTTTTTTTTCTTCTACAAGTATGTTTCTACAAGTTTGTTGTACACGCCTTGCACCTATGGGACACCGAGTGGAGTGATAGGGCCGTTCCAACTATTTCTGCCCCGCGATCACCACAGGAAGCTCTAGGAACGCGCAGGACTATGTCACGCATGGCAGATATCACCAAAAGTGTTGCGTTTGACCTTGAATTGCGCTCGACTCTTTCACCAATCAAGATCTTGTAACACTGCGAATTCTGCACCCTCCAAAAACGGCACTAAAAAAAAAATTGCAATCATTAAGAAAGTTGTGTCTTTCATGTGTTCTTTTCGCGCTGTTCTATTTAACTGCCTCTTCGTTTTCGTCCCTGTTTGCACATGAAGTTTCCTAGGCAAAGTTTGGTATCCTGTTTTTGTAAGTTCACTAAACGTGCTGCTTCGCACTCTGTTCCTGAACTGCTTCTGATTGTGTAGCGTTGCTAATCTCAGCCCTGATTTCCTCCGGTTCCCTGAGTCCGGGGACTACATCCTTGCACACTGATGATGACACGAAGAGAAGCAAACGAGAAAGGAGAGAGGGGGAACGCCAACTACACAGTGCACCGCAACAGACGCTGCGAGCTCCGCCGGAGCCAATCCATAGCCTCCAGCGTGTCACATGACTTTCTGGTGGGAGCTTCAAAGTCACGTGGCACGTCTGGATGACGGAGCGCTGGATTGCCTAACATGCCTTCGCGAGCTGAAATGGAGTACAGTATTTATATCACTTGGAGATCTAGCCTGCGGATGATACATATCAACCACGTATGAAAAGTAATGAAACGGTTATTGAAATTGTAAATAACTAATTACAAGTCCTCCGATTCCTTGCAATGCGCCCCTGCCGCGTCAGAACCGTAACAAATCAGAATAAAGTAAAATACCTCAGAGTCACTTTGTCATCTGACTGCACGTGGGATTCACAGATTGATGATGTAATTATGAGGGCGGGTCGCGCACTCGCACTTTGTCAAAGAAACCTAAAAAACGCTACACAAAAAATAAAAGAACTAGCATATCTTGCCTATGTAAGGCCAATTCTTGATTACGCATGCACTGTGTAGGACCCTTCCAAAAAAATCGCATTGATGGCTTAGAAAAGATACAAAATCGTGCCGCACGCTTCGTCCTGGGCCAGTACGACCGTTTTCTAGTGTAACTAACATGAAACAATCACTAGGATGGGCGTCATTGGATCTTCGGCGAAAAAATTTACGGTTGAAGTTTTTATACAACATTTATCATGAAGCTACTGGTATTAATAGTTCATCATACCTCTTAAAACCAAATTATTTTTCCAAACGTAATGATCATGTGCACAAGATACGCGAATACTTTACTAGGACGGAGCTGTGCAAGAATTCATTTTTTGTGAAAACGGTCAAGGACTGGAACGCTTTACAGGAATGTATAGTTTGTGCTGCAAATGCTGATATGTTCTTGTTGTTATTATTCGCCCCCTGCAATAATGCCTTCTAGGCGCTGCAGGAGTTATCTGAATAAAGAATAAATAAAGGTAGTTTCGTCACAGCTGCACTCCTTCCAAAGTTGAAGCTAGGAAGAGCATACTAAAAGCACTATTGCTCCATTTCCCGACGTCGCAAAATACTGCCTTATAAACGAGCTCCCATGAACGATGGCTCCTCGTAGAATAACACCCAGTGAATAGCCGTTGTCTTCAGAGGAGTAATCCCCTATATGCCTGTTTGCATAGGAGTCCTGGCGGACGAGTTGCATCAATTGTGCCCGAGGACTCGGAATATTAAACCTTTCAATAAGGTATTCATCGAAGGACACGGTTCATATACTTGATCGTCTCAAAGCATGCGCATCCACTGGACCACACTGTGGTTTAGGCAGTCCAGCTCCGCCCATAGAACGTGGCTCCTTGTCCATATCGACCCACCAATTGCTCCTCGGGCAAGAACTGGACTGGCGAGGGAGAGGTCTTGATGAGCGCCTTCCGCGGAGCGAAGACCGTCCTCGAACTCCGTGGCCCACAACCTTCCAATTCAAGCGCAGGATCGATGGACCGACAACGGACTGCACTAACGATCGTCTTTCAAACAACCCGCCCGCCGCGGATCATTATGAGACGATCAATCGCTGTCTCGTTGATGCCGGATGTTTTGTTTTGTTTTTGTTGTCGGCTGACAACATGAAATTATGGAAAACAAAAACTACATTATCAGGTTCCTACATTACTAAACATTTTTGAAGGGCGTACTGATTTTACAGTATCATTTAATAAATATAAAAGTAACATCAGACACACGCTTGTACGCAACGAGATGTATTACGCGTAGAAAAATTGAAAGTGACACTTTCGTTATGCGCCTATCAGTGTTGCAATGACACAATGACTACTTGTAAAACATAGGTGTAACCTTTTGCGTACATACCTTTTGTGAATGTTTGCTCCTTTGGTCATTTTGTAATTATACGTCAGTGATTACGAATTAATCACTGACATATGAATGATAGTTACCTTTTGTGGCATTATCTATAGCTAGGTTTATGATTTTAAAACGTTTTGTGAATTGTTTTCTTATTTCTTGTAATATGATATTCATCTGAGGACAGATCAATCCATGTTTAAATTGGTAAATTATTTTTCTACAATATCTTGTAAAAACGTGTGCATGTTTGCTGCTACGTAGATATATGCATGTTGTTTACTTTCTTTACGTATATATGGCAACTAATGCAAGTTGTGCTGTTATGAACTGTGGGAGGTAGAGGTCCAGTCAGGCAGAAATGCCTTTTGTCTCTGCCTCCCTACCGGGCTTGGCCCGTGAGAAACCAAAATAAACTTTAACTTCAACTCCAACTAGAAAGCTCCGGCAAGAAGGATTTAATGAGAACGACGTGCACTTCTCTTTCAAAGTATGAACTCAACCCCGTTATTTGGGAGTATATCGATGATGAGTGCATTCCTTCTCGGTTGCTCACTGAAAAGATCAGAGGTCGTGAAACTCATCTCAAGAGCAAGAACTGAACGACAAGGAGCATAATAAAACATTAACGTGCGAGTTTTTATAACTGCGTTTGTAGATAATTTGACGCCTAAATTACTTCCAAACACGTGACAAATAAGTGAAAAGTTTTTGAGCACAGATATCACTGATCGATGTATAATGGCACGCTATAACTATATAACCCACGGCACAGGAACTCGAGCATTCGCTTCCCGAATGTGCTCGAGATGCTGTACAATGTGCCCGAATTTATGTAGAGCATCTTATTGCGAGCAGCGTGCGGCTAATCCGTCCGCCGGTTCCTTCTGCACTCCCTGTTCAAAAACGGCGTTTTTACTGGACATGGGATCGGCAAAATGTGTAGGATCGGAGAACTTTCAGGCTCGCGCCATGCTTCCTCGCATTTCGGCACCATCGTTTTCCCTCTGGGAAGCAAAATGTTCGAACGAACCGCGGGGTTAGTATTAAACTTCGCTCACCCATATCGCTTGTCAGTTTTTCGTTTCACCGTTTTATTATCCGGCTACATCTCTTCAAAATTTATCTTGCTCTCGCGAGTTGTGGCGCTGCGATAGGGTGAGCGAATGCGCCCTATACAACTAAAGCCCCTACATGTTTCAGAAGAAGCGCAATGTGCGTCGATGCACGAGGCACGTGCAACGTGCAGCCCTTTGGGAAGATCATGGCGCTACAGCGCAGCATGCACTGAGCTAGATTTCAGAGTCAGACACCATGATCTTCCCAGAAGTGGCGCGCGGCACGTGTCTCGAGCATTAACA
This sequence comes from Ixodes ricinus, assembly GCA_037355805.1. Taxonomy (NCBI): domain Eukaryota; kingdom Metazoa; phylum Arthropoda; class Arachnida; order Ixodida; family Ixodidae; genus Ixodes; species Ixodes ricinus. The sequence continues at coordinate 10,803 of JAZHYW010064927.1, read as the reverse complement.
ATGGATGGCGCCACTTTTCCCAGGATAGAGGGGCTTTATATACAGCAAGCCGCACACGGCCACTTCCTTGTCCAGTGACTAATAGCTGTGAAATGGGCGACCCTTCGTGTCAGAAAGAAATCGAAGAGAGAGCCAACGCCCCGAATTCAATTCCCCGTTCTTCCTGCTCCGCGAATGAATCGGACTAAAGGACACGCTTCGTTGGGCGTGCTCTTGGAACTACTCGCGTGGCCGCGTGGCCGTGTCCGCCGATTTCGCAACACGTTGCCTCTAATCAGGCTGCGAATCGCAGAAGGGTCAGGCTGAGGCTTTGAAAAGAAGCCATTGTCCCGGGTTGCTCCGCGGAACAATTAACTACACTTGTGTGCGTGTGTATTTTTCTGTCGTTCCCTTTAACGTTTGCTTCTATTTTCTTTAATTGTTTGTTGTAACGCTTTTTTTTTGTCCCTTTTCTGTTTTTAAAGTTTTGAGTAAGACGTCGAGAGAGTGCCGTTTTTCAGCTGAAGGTCGCGGCTGTAGTCCGGGAATTGGAGCAGCAGGTCAACGAGCGCATGGTATCGGTGGCGCAGCTTTATAAATGATCAATGCTGGGAAATTCTTTAAGTAGATTGTACTTAAGCACTACTTCAAGTAAGTTAAGAAAATTTGCACTTTACTTGAAGTACACTTTCTGGAGTATGTACGTGTACTTTACATAAAGTTCTTTTTTTTTCCTCATACTTTTTGGGAAAGTACAGCTCGCGACTTCAAAGTTCAAAGTACATTTTGTACACTCTGAATAAATACTGGGAAGATATTCTACTCTCACCAGAGGCTCGAGCAGACAACGCATCACTCCGTTTGTACTATAGGAGAGGCTTTCCCGCAGTATTTCGAACTTCGCTATTTTTGGTTCGGTCAGCGCAAGCGGAGGTTCAAAAATTATTAGGTGAAGTCACTCGTCCACGAGAGGATTGCTTACGCAGGCTATGGGACTGTCGTCATACGCTCTCCCATACTGCGCTTTAGCCCCCTTTGTGCAAGCCAGTGCAAGCGGCGCCGAATCCAAAAGTCGCAGGAACTTCTCAATTTGGCGCCATTGACGAAAATAACTATTCTAATGTCACTCGACTTCATCAAATATATGATGCACACCCGATTACCCTGATTCAATATACCAGTTCGAAAGGACATGAATGATCGCGTTAAAAATTACTCGTACTTTGCTTTAATATTACATTGAATTTATAGTACTTTACTTGAAATACATTGCGCACGGAGTACTTTTTCTTTTTTTTTTTTCTTTTTCAGACATATTGCTGGCTGACATTTGAGAGCCATATAGCACGAAAAAGAGTGAAAGAGGGGGGGGGTTATAAGAGCAGTACACACAGAAAACAAACACATTTTTAAAGTAGATTATACAAAACTTCATAGTAGGGTTGAGCGTCGATTAAAAATTTTAACCCGATTAATTGCCCCCTTTTAATCGATTGACTAATCGATTAATTGGTTAAGTTCACTCCCGTGCAGCCAGAAAGACACCCACTCACAAATTATGACAAACAGCTGATGGATGCGTACTCGAGTACTCGACGAATCAAGGTTTGTGTATGCGATCGGCTTAGTTGAGCTTGGTACAATGCTGTAGATTACGTTGTAAGGGGGGGGGGGCAGAGTTTACCAATTGGGCTTTGCGTACAATTGTCTCCACGTGAATGTTGCACCGTACGTTCATGCTTAATGAGTTACGCCAAGGTGTTTAAAGTTGGACACGCTTGGGAGAGGGTTGTTGCTTATGGCGTCGGAAAAGTAGACGCGGACGCTTTTTCTATAGTAAAGGTCATACTGACACATTTGCTTAGGTTTAACGGCATTTGCCAGGCAGAGCCCCAGTTCGAGAAACCCTGCAACAAGCGCTTATTGAGGTAAAGATGGTCTTCTGCTTGTCCTATTTCGTGGAACAATATAACATTCTTGTCTCCGCAATAACGACTACTCAGGTCATCGAAAAAAAAAGTACTTTACTATTTTACTTGAAGTAGATAACCTCTCTTTTACTTTGTCCCTACTTCATGTAGTGGTTAGAGGTACTGTTTACCCAACACTGTAAATTATACTGCACGGAGCCGACCAGACCACAACATGCTTTTTGCCAAGATACTTTATATCTCGCAAAGCTAGTTCCTGCGCACCTGCTGTGCCCACGCACGGTACACGGAAAGTTGAAGCGCTGTTTCTCGTGGCCCGCCTGTTCTTCATTTGGCAGGCTGGGTGCATCGAGCTCGGCTGAAGTGAGACGGTAATTAATGCGGCTGGCAGTCGGACTTCCCAACCTTCCTGCATACGCCGGCGACACGCCCAGCCGCGTTTTGACAACAACCACATTCACCGTTCCTTGTCTTGGAACCCGTTTATCGCAAAACCCAAGGTCGTTATACGAGTGAAAATTTGCATGCAGCGATGCCAACTTGCGCTGGTGAATATTCTACGACTTGGCAATGCGAAATGCGAAAGCTTTGACTAGGGATGCTTCCGCATCCGGTTGTGTTCGAATTTCCTGACCGGAGCCGATCGGCGATCTCCGAGAAACTTGGCACGGCGACGAGTCAAGCTTCCCATCATTTCTTTTTTTTTTTTTTTTTTCGTGGTGCCTGTTAAAAAAAAAAAAAAGAAGTAGTCGATTACAGGCGAATTTACAAAAAAAAAGTACTTGATTAGAAAATTTGGTTAATTGATGCCAGTAGTGATGACCTATTTTAGTCGGCCATGCAAATATCGTGAGAAGTACTTCTCGTCAAAGGCATATTTATAACAGAAAGGACGGTGAAATGAATAGCTTAGTACCGTGCTTCCCAAACTCGCCTGTTAGAACTTAAAAATAATCGACTACAGCCGAAGTACTAAAAAAAAAGGACTCGATTAGAGAATTCGGTTAATTGAAGTCAGAAGTGATGGAACATTTTAGTCGGTCATGTGAATATCGTGAGTTGTACTCTTCGTCAGAGGCATCTTAATAACAGAAAGAACGATTAAATGAATGACTTAGTAGTGTTCTCTAAACCTGCCCGTTATAACTCAACAAGTAATCGATTACAGTCGAATTTACTAAAAGAAAAAGAACTTGATTAGAGAATTTGGTTAATCGATGCCTGAAAAAATGAACTATTTTAGTCGGTCAGTGTGAATTTCGTGAGTTGTACTTCTCGTCAAAGGCATTTTTATAACAGAAAGAATGATGAAAGTAATAGCTTAGTATAGTGGTTTCCAAACTCTGCTACCCTGGAAGCCATCAATAATACAAAATATCACTCGCGGCGGCCCATGGCTGAGGCTGTCATTTTTAAGGGCCTTGTTGCCCTTGAGCAAAAATTCGGAGTAAATTATCATAAAAACTTTCAGCCTTTCCGCTCTGGAGAAGAAGGAAAACAGTAACAATAACGCAGCCATTTTTTTTTTTTTTGGTTGGGCCGGGGGGGGGTAATATTTATCGTGACATTGAAGTTCAAGTGGAGAACATCCTGGATATTCTTCACCGTGAACGCAGGCGGCTGCATATGAATATGTAGGCGCTTGGCATAAATAAAATGATCAAGAGAACCTGTAAATTGCTTTCTGAAATAGTTAGTCACAGTTACTTTATTATTCGCGGTAATTTCTAGTCGAAAGCACAAGGTGTGCGTGAGCGCAGCGCCACCCGTTGCTTACAGTGCAGTTGTTTTTTACAATTCATTCAATATTCCTTACATCACTGACATTGTTTTGTAGTATCACCATGTGTGCGTTTTATTATGTCAACTTTAGTTTGATTTAACTATGTATTTCAGTGAGCTTGTTATACTCCGCCTTGAAATATTGTCATCCTTCACCCCACAAATGTTTCGAAATATCCGTTCTCTATATATCTGAGATAAAGTTCGGCATTCCATCAAATAAGTACGAATGAAGAAATATTGACTGTTTTATTTATTTGAGCCTTTTCTACTTAAACATTCCTCCCGAAAGCCTATAAGTTGGAGATAGTCCGCGCTTTCCCTTTTCTCCGTCCCCCTGCAAGACCGACTACGTCAGCAAGGTATAGCGAGCAGGCCCAATGGGGCACCGGGAGCGAAGGAGGGGGGGGGGGCGGCGTGGCGGCCGCAAGTCGGCAAGCCGTAGAGTTGAATGTAAACATATTCGACAGAGATCTGTCTGGCTAAAAATTAATAGACTGACTGAAAAAAAAATTGAAACTCTAAAAAAGTTTGAATAAAAACGAAATACCCTACGTTTCGGGACCAGCTCGGTCCCTTGGTCACGGGTGACTATGGGCAACGCCTCCTGTACTAAGATGTCTGTCATGAGAGCGGCGAGCGTCCTGCCGTGCCCTCTCCCTTTTTCCTCCTCCCCTTCACCGAAACGACCGCGAGGGGCGCTGCTAACTGACCCTATCTGGAGTAACTGGCACAGCGCCAAACCGACAGCGCAGGAGCCAGAGTACCGCGTTCCTTTTTCCTTGCGCCGCCATCTCCGTATTGGCGGAGGAGTGGTCACGTGGGCAGAACTGGAGCCGACCTTCGTGCGGGAAAGCGGCCTTCCAGAGCGCCGAGTTTCGGGGGAACATATTTTCCGCTTTGAGTTCGCAAAATATAGATCCTAGACTAAAATCGAACGAACCGAAGGCTTCCTAAGTCATTGAACATTATGTGCGTCAACTGGGTACAATACAATCCTGTTTTTTTTAGAACGCGAGCGATGTTTTAGGACATCCGTTTCCAAGGTATCGGAAGCAGACGACACGGACGACGATCGCGTTGCTCGCGTCTGCGGTGCGCGGCTCTCGCGGAGTGATACGCGATACGCGACCGGCACATCCGGCCATCTTGGCGAGTCGGCGAGCTCTCGTCCGAAAGCGAGGGGACGGCGTTTTCGTCAGTCGCTGCGTCGTTTACCGCAATGAATTGACGACTTCACTTCACACGCGACCCGCAGGATCCGCGGGTGCGATTTTGCAATCGAGAGGGAAACAGGAAACGACGGGAGGACGATGACGGCAAATGCGCGGACTCGTCGCCGCACTATTTTCCTTACGCAGCGCGCCTCAGCACGCCGCCTCGCGTCTGCGCCTTCGCGTCCCCTGCAAAAACCGACCGTGGCTTCCCGCAGTGCTTGGCTCCAGAATGGCACCATTGCGGTACTCTGCTCCGCAAGCGGAGCATATACAGTTACTCTAGTTGGTAGTAGAGTAACTGTATATGCTCCGCTTGCGGAGCAGAGTACCGCAATGGTGCCATTCTGGAGCCAAGCGCTGCGGGAAGCCACAGTCGGTTTTTGCAGGGGACACGAAGGCGCAGACGCGAGGCGGCGTGCTGTGGCTGCTGCGGCTCGCTGCGTAAGGAAAATAGTGCGGCGTGCGCCGACGAGCCGCGCATGCGCCGTCATCGTTCTCCCGTCGTTTCCTGTTTCCCTCTCGATTGCAAGAATCGCACCCGCGGGTTCCGCGGGTCGTGTGTGAAGTGAAGTCGTCAAGTCGCTGTTGCTGGGACGCAGATAGCGTCGTGAGCCCGCTGTCTGCCCAACTTTTGGACGACCTTTCCCTCGAGCGATCGCAAGAAGCAAAAGAACGCAGGCCTGCTTATTTTACCCTTGTGTTTAATCGAAGAGCGGATGCCGCTGCTCAACCTGTGACTTTTTTTTTTTTTGTTAGCAGACAGTTTATTTTGTTTTATGTAGACTGAGCAGTGCTTTACCTTCGTGCGTCCCAATTATATGCGAATCTGAGGAAAGTCGAGCACCCGCACTTTCATGCTAAAATAGTGTACAACTTTTTTTTTCTTTTTTATCTAAAGTTTTTGTTATTTCGCGAATTCGAGACGCCCGAATAGAGCTCTTGGAGATCGTGTCTCGCCGTCGGAATCCGGTACAAGCTCTTGCCGCTGTCCGCTCGATTTGTGCACTTCGTAACACTACAGCCTGTCATTTTCACGGGGCTCTTTCTACGCGCATGCAAAATTCATTGCGGTAAACGACGCAGCGGCTGATGAAAACGCCGTCCCCTCGCTTTCGAACGAGAGCTCGCCGACTCGCCGAGATGGCCGGATGTGCCGGTCGCGTATCGCGTATCACCTCCGCGAGAGCCGCAGACGCGAGCAACGCGATCGTCGTCCGTGTCGTCTGCTTCACATACCTTGGAAACAGATGTCCTAAAACATCGCTCGCGTTAGAAAAAAAACAGGATTGTACTGTACCCAGTTGACGCACATAATGTTCAATGACTTAGGAAGCTTTCGGCTCGTTCGATTTTAGTCTAGGATCTATATTTTTCGAACGTCAAAGCGGAAAATATGTTCCCCCGAAACTCGGCGCTCTGGAAGGCCGCTTTCCCTCACGAAGGTCGGCTCCAGTTCTGCCCACGTGACCACTCCTCCGCCAATACGGAGATGGCGGCGAAAGGAAAAGGAACGCGATACTCTGGCTCTGCAAGCAGAGCCTATACAGTTACTCTAACCCTATCTAAGGCCCCAACCCTATCCTCGCGGCCGCGGGAGCGCAGGAGATTTGACGTCTGCTATTGTGATACCACTAGGGGTGGGCAAGTAGTGCTTTAAATCAAATAGTGCAGTGTCGTCCCTGGCGTTAACGGGTCTACGACTTTTCGGTGCAGGGCGTTTCGGTGTAGGACGTTTCGGTGCGGTCTTTTCGGTGCACGGACTTTTCGGTGCACGGACATTTCGGTGCACGGACATTTCGGTGCACGGACGTTTCGGTACACGGACATTTCAGTTCGTATAGTACAATCAAAATACGATTTTATTTTCCAAAGTCTTGCGGACCGCTAAAAAAGTGACATCACGAAAGAGATTGGAAAATTATCCAGAAGTACCGTAATCGATTATTTTCAATGTTACTTTTATTCGAAACTTTGGGTGGCAAAAACACACATAAACGAATAAAAAAATTCCCCGTTTACTGTTTTTTTGCTTTTATGGTTGTTGTTTGGTTATTTACATTTTGATGAGTTTTAATTGCAATTGTCTTTTGAAGTCTGCGACTTAGAAAATGACTGTTTTCTACTCACTAATGGCGAATTAACTGGTCATATTGGAGAGCGCCGGGATCAATAGACTAGATCCTAGATGGAGCACGCGATCCGATCGGAGTCGCTCCGCCTCCGGATTCCCAGTGGAACACGGCCACTCCTACAGGATCGGCGGATGCCTTCCCGTCATTCACCTTCCAGCGGTCCCGGATCTCGAAGCGCATGTTTTCGCAATAGCCTGCGCTAACAACAGCGTGTTCAACGCGCGAGCGAGGTTAAAAATGGTGTGAAAGATGTGTGTCGATAAGCGATGTGCATCAGCGTACCCCCTCTTCATCGGTATACTCGTGAATGGTGTCCAAGGACGTCTCGATTTTTGACCTCTTCTGCGGAGGCCCGAAAAGGCACTAGACCTTATGCGGGACATACAAGCAATCCTCGTCGTCACTGCTACTCGAGCAGCTGCTCGAGCAACTTGACGACAATCTGTCATCAAGCAGCAGCAGCAGTAAAACGGGCGGCACTTCGCGAGCGGTCATTACGAATTCTTCCGAGGCGAGATGCCCGGCGAGAAAGGAAGTCATGTGTGCGTGCCGAGGACTTGCCAGGCTGGCTTCCGGTCGAATCCGCCGAAATCGGTGGAGCGACATTTCTCGGATCCGGGTTGAGATTCTGGAGGGGAGCTGATCCACAACGACGAGTGGAACATGCCCGTCTTGATCACAATGGCCCAGTGAAATAGGCAAGCTCCAGAAAAGTTGATCTCGGCTCGCTCCAAAACGACCTGTGGAATTTGCCACAAGTTGGGAATCGTTCCTATTTCCAGTCGCTATCAAGCAAGAACCGCGCGCGCAGGAAAGCGCGTTTGATTTCTGCAACTTTCTGCAGACTATGGGGGAAGCTACGTCCTCCTTGGACCAGTCATACGCCTAAATTTTAAATCGCTTTGTACATGTTCCTATGCATTGAAGACTCTGTTGGACTCTTCAGGCAAGTTGAAAACAAAAGGAACTTGACGGAAAAAACGAAAAAAAAGTCCAATATTGAAAGAACAATTTCATTTCGAACTCCACTCCAGGTAGCCCAACAAATATTTCTTGGGCAGGTGGTTGCCCTTTTCGACGAGTTTCCTGTTCCGCAAATTGTCGAGTAACCATACGGCTTATTTGAAAAGTTGGAATTCGAGTATTCTTCGATAGATTGGCTTTCGGCGAGTTGACCGGGTTGCCCACAAGGACTTGCAAGATCAGTTTTATATGTGGTTTATTTAGTGACATATGTTTGTGTGAGTTTGGCTGGTGTTACGTTTTAGAGAATTAACTCTAGAGAACGACATTTGCAATATGGTTTCATCGAACTACTGGCGTGAAATGTTTGAAGAGTGACTCTGCTTTTTCATTGCAAAAGCTTGATCATTGCCCTGTTCTCAACTTAGCCATGGTTTCAGGTTCGCACTTTTAATGATAATAAAATCATATACTGTAAACGATTTAATTTCCGAGAATTTTGCAAATCGCCTGCAATTCGCAAAAAATAGCTCCCGGGAACAATTCTGGTAAAATGTAAACTGATTAGAATCTATGTTGAGTTCCTACCGCGGTGCGAAAATTAGAACCGGGGAATTATACCAAAAACTTCAGCTTTGACCTAAATCGCGAAATATTGAGGCCGCGAAAAATATGTCGTTTACAGTATACGTTTTGGTGCTACTCTGTAGTTGAGTTGTTAAAGTTCTCTGGCCACAACCCGAAAAAAAAAGAAGAAAACAGTGAGTCGAGAACGTTGCTGAAAACTGTTGCTCTCGGAATACACAGAAAGAAAACGCGTAAAGGACGAACACAGAACTGTGTGCGTCTGTGTTCGTCCTTTACGTGTTTTATTCTTTCTGTGTATTCTGTAGTTTTTCAACGCGCTGTGCTACGTGTACTGTTGCTCTCATTGAAAAAGGTTACAGGCTGTTAAAAAAAGTAAAATACAGTTACAAATATAAAAGTTTAATCGCAATCCTAAAAATTATTTAGGGCACATATTTACACCGAAATGTCCGTGCGCCGAAAGGTCACGTGCACCGAAACGTCCGTACACCAAAGCGCCTTGCACCGAAAAGTCCGTGCACCGAAAAGTCCGTGCACCGAAATGTCCGTGCACCGAAAAGTCCGTGCACCGAAAAGACCGCACCGAAACGCCCTGCACCGAAATGTCCTACACCGAAATGTCCGGATCCCGGCGTTAACAACGCAAAGAGAGTGCGAAGGCTATGAATGGCGTGGCGCTGTACAGGCGGAACAGCGCACCCGCAAAACAGTTACTCCAGTCCACGCACACAAAAGAAAGACAAACTTACGCAGCGCTGGCTCACTCTTTGGTATATTTACACTTTCGTCTTTGTCTTCTTTTGGTATTATGGGCTAGGAGCCATGGAGAATAATTGGGTCTTTTTCTTCAATAGGATGCTAAACCGTAAACCAAAAACTGAAACCAAAACTAATGTTAAAATAAATAAAATTAGCACTCAGTTGCGAACGGCCGGCCGCGCCAGTTGCGCCGAGATGGCTGAGCGCCCAGCAAGAGTTGCTGACGATGATGTTGTTGCTCGCGCCTAGATGATGATGATGATGATGATGATGATGATGCTGCGGCTATTTCCTTTGAATCGGGAGGACTCAAACAAGGTTTGTGCCCAAGCCTGGGAGCGTAGGTGTCTTAATGCTCCCTGAGGTGGATCTTCTGCCACCAGTCCTCCAGTCTCCTTTTCGTTTCTGCAACAAGCCTTTTTGTGTCGTTGGAGGCTACCTTCAGCCCCGTAGCTGGGCAGACTGCTATGGATTGTCCGATTTCACTGTCAGTGAAGCCCAACGCTTCAGCGAGCGCTAAGGGTCTCGGACGCCTTGGGTCATTGTCCTGTGACCGGGACGGCTTGAGTCTCGCGCAGTCTAGCACAATGTGCTCCACCGTTTCGTCGCTTACCCCACACACCCTACACATAGTTGACGTAACAGTGGTGTCGAAACGACGCCTATAAGACAGCGTCCGCAGTGCCCCGGCACGTGCCTCGAACAAGAAGCGGCTACCCAGGCTGTTGTCGTACAGCCGGACTTCCGAGGCGATGGTTATTTTGTTGGCGAGGTACACCCCCAGCGTCGATTTCGTTCGGGCGTCTTGGAGCCATTGTTGGGTCTCGCAGTCTCGGACTCTCTTCCTAACTTCCGACGTCCACTCCGTCTCCGTCGACGCATCAACAGGTTCCGAGAAGAAGCCGTACTTGTGTTGAAGGTGATAGAGGCGCTTCTGCCAGCGGGTCCGCAGCCCAGTCAAGTTGGTGTATATAAACAGTCTCTTCGCCCAACGGCATCTATCCATAAGTCGAAGGCGTCCGTCATACGCTATCTTGCTTGACGTTACTTCTTACTTCCGACCTAGCGGGTCGGAAGTAAGCGCCACCCCGTGGCGTTTGGCTACAATACGATGGCAGACCGGCCGCAATGGGAGAGCGAGCCACCTGACAGGCATCTTAGTACTAGGGTGCCTACATGTCTGTCTGTCTCAGGGTGAAGACATCCATTGTTGCCCTGAATGTGCCAGCGCGTGACGCTCTCGCGCACTCGGTGCATGACTTGGGTGGTAAAATGGCGTCTATGCATTAGCCAAAGCTACGCGCTCGAGCTGAGTGACACCGGATTGCCCGCACTTCAAAATGCATAAAAAAACGATTGGGCGGGAAAATGGCTGAGATGTCACCACTCGAAGCAAAAGCGCGCGTGTCTGTGAGAGGCACTCTGCTTAGTACAGGAGGCGTTGCTATGGGT
>JAZHYW010064925.1:0-32846 GCA_037355805.1 Ixodes ricinus | reverse complement strand
TTTTTCAGGGGAGAATCCATCACGCTTCAAAAGTTTCTTTGGTGAAACTTTTTTTTTCTTCTTATGCCTGTAGGAACTGATGTAGGTCTGCACATATGATTTATGAAGCTCATTGATCATCGACCAATTTTACGGCGTACATGGTTTGCGTCGGCTCAGGACGCTGGTCCAAAAAGATCCTGCCAGACCATTGTCTGTTCACAGACTTACTATATTTTGTTTTACCTCTTTTTTACCCTTTCTTGAAATCGACGTCTGCACTCCATTAACGGTAGTTCAGCTAATTCGGTCCCTTCGGGCGTTCCGCGAATTGAGAAATACAACAATATCGCAACATGTATCTAAAGGGCCTAATAAGGCATAGTACTAGACTTTGATTTGTAAAAATTAATCAAAATTGAACATGGCCTTTTTTTTTTCTTTTTACAATTTTCAAACTAATTCAAAATGAGTGACCTGCTTATAATTGAGGAACTTTTTGAGAAAGATGCGGGATTTTAATGAAAATGAAAACGTGTACAAATGTTAAACACACGCGTTCCAATTACATTTAAACGATCAAGTTCTCGGATTTCTTTTTTTTATTGCGGAATTACTAAATTTTGATTTTGAACAATTTTGCAATATATGTCATGTTTGCAATTTCTTATTACAAAATAACGCTGCTTTGAAAACCATAAGGAACGTTTGATTCACTTTCCTGAATGTCCAGGCTGCAGAAAAAATATTAGCCCACAGCAATATAGCTTTTCAAAATGCCGACTTCGTGCAAATAGCGACTTTGCAAGTTTAATACCGAAACATAAATTTGATTTAGAAAAAGACGTTTAGAGACGTTTATTGGAATGCAAAAACAGCAAAATGATTTTTTAATAAATAAAAACGTCGACAGTACGTGGTTGTTCGATCTTATCTAAAAAACATCCCTCCGGCTAAGTCAGGAAAAAACAATTATTGTGACTTGTGGGTTACTATTCAGGTCTGTCTATTAATGTTTTGAACCAATTTTGAGTCGTAATTTCGCCACATAATTCCCGGATATTCAGTCTGGAAATGCTTAGACATATATGTTCTCCTACGACGCTCGTTAATTATGTTCCACGTTCTCTCCTCGCGTCTGATTTTCGTTTTATCTTTTCTTCTCTTACACCGGCGCTTCAACACAGCGAAACAGTCTCCGACATCTTAGCGTAATTGAAAGAATCTCTACAGCGCGCACAATTGCCGGGAGCAGTGTGGAAGAGGCACGTACGTTTCAGTGAAGTGCGCTAACGCAACCCTTTGAAGTGATGGCGAACATTTCATAAGACCCTCTTACTGCGAGCTCGAAACGTTCTAATTAACAGTCCTTTTTTTGGTCCGGGGGGGGGGGGGGGGTTAGCGAGTTTGTGACACCAATCTTAATAGTTTCTGAAAGGGTGGAAAGAACTGTCTGCTCTTAACGGCGCTAATTGAGAGTCCTGGCGCCTTTCAATTGCATTCCGAAAGGCTTCTAAGCCGGCGTTCCGAAGAGCAATCACGAGGGAAACTCGGGGCGGCTAATTAACAGCTTGCTATGTTGCAAGCTCTCCGAAATGCTCAGCGTCAAAAGCAGCTGTGTTCCGGGCCATATCCTTATTTTATGCTGCCTTGAAACGACAGACGAGGAGTGTTTCAATTATTCATCCATGCATTTGTTTTGGCCCCTTTCCCCTTTCCACTCTACTCCTTGTCACCCCCAAAAAAAGGAAGTTGAGCGCATTGTTTGTGCCCTGCACGAAGTAGTTCTTACAAGATTTGGTTGTCGGAGGAAGGAACGTATAATTTTGGCGCTTGAAACGTGTACGCTTTGATAAAATAACAGCAAGCTATAATCTATAATTCACCCACATATATCTTAATTCACCACATGAAGGAGTAAATCAATAATGCTCCGCGAAAAGCCGGATTTTTTTTAACGCGGATTTTGAGGTGAACACGGATATAGTGTAAAACACAAAACTCTACGATGTAACTAGGGCTATGCGTTTTGAATTTTAAACCGATAAGATCCAGCAAACACGTGCCGAATTCATTTTTTCAGAATTCTGTTTTAACTTATAGTCGGCTACAAGTTAAGAAGGTAGGAGAAGCTCCTGCCACAAGCGTGATGCGCCCGTTTCAAATCCCTCCGTAGTCAGAAAGAAGAGTTCACTGGAAACGCTCCTTCTTCCGCTTCAATGGACAGATGTGGGCTACAGAGTGATGCCAACTTGTCTCCGATCCCACTTTTTAAGAAAGCGACCTTTGTATTCATTGGAGGGGGAACCGAGCCCTGAAAGCAGCCTTTGTATCCATCGGAGGGGGAAGCTAATCCCCGAAAGTCTTCTTTGTTTCCATCGGAGGGGGAAAACTCTAATCTCCCTCTCATGGCTTCCACAATGCTAAGTCAAAGTCGAAAAAAAAGCAAATATGTACAGAAAGGCAAGACCCTCCTCGCGCGTTGGCCGCAACGTCACGGAAACAATGGGACGCTATTGGATGCGGAGGTGGCGGAGGGATATATGATTCCCTATTGAGGGGCGTTTGCCGCTACCTCTCTTGACTTGTAACCTACTATTAGGAAGGGGATGCCGGACGTCAATTTTGAGTAGAATCACGTGCATGGGAAGTGAAGCATGCTTGGCCTTGGCCGCATAGCCACGCGGTTTCGGTGACTCGGCAAAAGTTCATGTTCTTTGGTGAGCGAGAAACTGGACGTCTTTTGTTTGGCACGCACAGACTGCCAACTATCTGTCATAGCACGATCCATTGGAAGGAGCCTGAAAGAGTAAGTCGCACTCTGAGCATGGATGTGAACTTCGATCGTCTTGTTAGTATTATTGAGAACTTTCTCCCTCTTGTGGATACATGGACAGCCGATAAGGCATTGACGTATGTGACCCTTGTGTTGAACAAACATCCGAGCATGGGGATGGAAACGAGGTGCAGAGTAACCCTTTAGTTTGGATACTCCACGCCTGATAGGGAAGCTCAGTCATTTTGAGTAGTCAGTCACGGAAGTGGCATTTGACCTTTCGTAGCAGGTTTCGTGACTGGCAAAACATTTCATTGGATCATCACTGACGCTTCTGGAGCAGACGCCAACATCTGTCAGCACATCATTGGAAACTTGAAAATAATCGCATCGCTATGTGAATTCATCTCTGATGAATAATTGCGGATTTCTCTTGATTATTGAAGTTACTTATGTAACCTTGGTGTAACAAAATCCAGGGCGATGGACAAGGTACTACGTAATCTTCTTTTGGAAGTAATAAGGCTCAGGTCAGATTAGGGAATTCCGTTTACTATGAAAGAAAATGTTGAAAACTGGATCACATTTCAGTTGTGTAAAGCCGCTCTCTCCCCCTTGTAGACGTACATTTTTTTTAGCCTGTAAATTTGATTTATGAAAAATGTCACCCAAATCAGCAGATCCGCTAAAACGTCAATCAATAAAGATACGTCTCGCCAAGTTTCATGAACCTACAAAACTAAATATACCAATAGGAGTGAGTGAAAACATGCCCTCTAGTGTCATAAACTTCTAATTTTTCAGTTATAATGTAATGATAATATAGCTAAGATTCCAATACCATTAAACTGAAAAAACAACCACCCAGAAATATTATGAAAATTTATGGTTGTGACACAGCCAGCGTTGAATCATAGTTGGCTGCCCTCTTTATCGACTGCTCCAAGGGAACTACCTTGAATACCGTATTTATTAAATATAAATCCGCGCTTTCTTTTAAATTGAAGATTAGCTTACAATTAAGACCGAGGAAAGTCGACTTGTAATAATTCTGAGCATAATTTCCCTGCCCATCGCGTCAACCCAGGCGCTCAGACTGCTCTTTCTTACTTCTTACACTATAACAGAGCGAGAGCTGGAGAGGAGGCGACCTCCCCTCCAGCATTCACCCTGCTGAAGGGGAAAGAGGTGGGGGAGATTCCACTTCACTCTTAACCTGTTACCGACTATAGCACATCGGCGGAGGGTGGTGATGCTCGACGTACTCGACGGAGCAAAGCGGTGCAAGTGCGCCGCTGTACACTGTATAGAGACACGGCATGGTGGCATGTGTGGCAGACATGATTCTACGTCCTATCACAGTAGACGCGCAATCTCATTACTGCGTGAATTTTTCTCGCGACTTTTCGTTCCTGACATCACCGACATCGTCTGGAAGTTCAGATGACGACGTGTTCAGCGCGGAGGAACCATTAGAACCGCGTCAAAAGCGCAACGTCATGGCATTCGCCATCTTTCTCTACGTGTTATTTCATCAGTTCAACCAATCAAGCGCAGCGAATGCCCCGTGACTTGGTTGCACGCTCATGGTTGTGTGCTCGAGCCTTTGACTGTATCCTTCTGTTCCACTTCTCTGAATATTAGGGTCGACCAATATTAAAGTATTATTATTAAGACGAAAGCCTTACATGTCTCATCGTACAGTCGAACTTCAAAGTCTTTGAGTCAAAAAATATGTCGGCGACACGAGAGGTACCAAAACGTTTACCTGACCACTGAAGCGAATTAAAGGTAATGAAATTAAGATGGATGACATAGCGAATTAAGAGTAATCAAAGTGAATTAAGAGGGATTAAAGTGAATTAAGATGAATTAAAGAGAAGAGGACTACGAGGAATTGCGTACATGAAATCTGGAAATAACGTATGAAACAAATAAAAAAAGATGTCAAAAAAAGAGAATGTGAAAATACAACTCCCTGTAATGCCGAATTAGAGTGCAGCTCTTGAGGAGGAGGAGAAGGAAAGGGGGTCACGTGACCCCTCAGGGGGTCACGTGACCTCGGGGGGGGAGGGCGGAGAAAATTTTCCGCTAAATTTAGCGGGGTAAATTTTCCGCTAGATTTAGCGGGGAAAATTTTCCGCTGGATTTAGTGGGGAAAATGTTCCGCTAGATTTAGCGGGGAAAATTTTCCGCTAGACTTAGCGGGGAAAGTTTTCCGCTAAATTTAGAGGGGAAAATTTTCCGCTAAATTTAGCGGGAAACATTTTCCGCTAGACTTAGCGGGAAAATTTTTCCGCTAAATTTAGCGGTGAAAATTTTCCGCTAAATTTAGCGAGGAAATTTACCCATCATGCACTGCGCGGTTACGCCGACGGCGACGGCGACGCCGACGGCGACGCCGCTTAAGCCGGAAACGGGCGCCTAAGAGCTGCGCTCTAAAAGAGAACGTGAAACAAAGAAAATCATGTGTCTGTCTTTAATGCATCGGCGCTTGGGCTCTCGCCTTCAAGTCGTCTTAGGGATAGCATAAGAGACCCTGTGAATTGTTTTGACTAATGCGCTAGCATTAGTACCTAGATGACAGGAAAACGCTGACGCCGTCCGTCAGCAGACAAAGCAGTGGAAAGGGAAGCGAGCCGCGAAGGGAGGAGAGTAGTGAAAAAGAAAGGCGAAAGAGAGGCGATGTCACGGCGCGAGCCCAATGCGCGCGCGGAAAACCGGCGAACGACAAAAGCAGAGCCAGGCAGCGGATGCCGCTGCTAATCGTACAAGGCGGGCGAAAGAGACACATTTCCCAAGCAGCACACAATATTGGCGATATTCGCCTCGGGTCGGGAAAGTCGTGCGAGTACTGCCGATATTTAAGTTGTATCGGCAAAATTGCGCCGGTACCATTTCGGTACTGCCGATGTCGACGGAATATCCGTTATATTGCGGCGACGCAACCATGATATATATCAGGGGTGGCCAAGCTGCAAGTCACAAGCCGCATGCGGCTCTTCGCGTGTTAAAGTGCGGCTCGCGGCTCCCTCCCCTACCTCCTCCTCCTCCCACCTCCCCCGCCTCCCTCCTGGTCGAGCAGTTCCCCAAAAGAGAAATGGAACGCGTTTTAAATAGAAAGACAGGTTGCGGTTTGGTAGTCTTGTGCTATACTGCTACCTTTCGTACAGTTGGACTGCTTTTGACTCGGGTAGATTGGAAGTAGCTCGAGTTTCGTTCATTGCTTTGGACAAAAGTTTGCCCCCCCCCCTCGGCTCTTGGAAGTTTCGTGGTTTTGCTTGCGGCTCTTAGGCCGGGTCAGCCTGGCCACCCCTGATATATATGGTACACGAACCGTGTTTTCCCCTGAATATCGTTTCTAAATCGGCAATAACTGCGCAGTATTAGGCATTTTCGGCCGATTCGAAAATGGTATTGAAAGAAAGCCGGTACCATTTTAACACTGCCGATCACTGATCTCAATGACAATTGCTGAATCGCGTATCCCCGCTTGTTCGCTGCAGCGCGAGTGCGGCCACCGGACGACCATCTTGCGTGCCGTTTTTTCTCGTTTTGCAAGCGTTTTGCTGCGGTTTTCCAGCGTACTATAGACACGTTTTCTACTCGTTCGTCGTCATTCGCCGAAGACGTTCTTTAAGATCCTGTGTGAGGCGTGATACTTGCCGTTGAGAACACGTGGAAATTTTTATGAAAGGGCAGTGCCACAGGAAAAAAACAACTCGTCGAAAGCAAGTTTCGCCGGTCTGGCGGCGTGTTCAAAGCTTTCTTGGCACGCCAAAGTGCTGTGTTTCTGTGACTTCGTAAGCTTGAATACCGATCAAGAATCGACGCCGTGTGAATGTGTTTTGCGAGTGCAATGTGCGTGAAGCCGTATGTGCCTCTGAATCAGCGTCTTACTTTACACTGACGACTGTATACTTGCGGCAGTGTTGCCAGGTCTACTGATTTATCAGTAGATCTACTGATTTCGTTCCGGGTCTACTGATTCACTGAAAAAGAAGAAAATCTACTGACTTTTTTTTCGTAAACATATTAAAATTTAATATTTAGTCCCTTCAGTTCCCAGGGTCGCCCATCAAAGGAAATTCATATTCTCCTAAGAATTAAAAACGAAGCACTGGTCTAGATGGCCCAGAAGCCCCTCCTATTCGAGTGAATTAACCCAGAGCAGGTTTGAGAGTTTGGCCAGTCTATGATCTAGCCGCCGTAACGTCCCTCTCCCGAGTGAGCCAATCAACCTGCGGTGTGTGTGTGTGTAAGCGTTGTGAATAAGATAAGGGGGGGGGGAAGAGAGGGCCAATAGTGGATGCACACCTGGCGCGTTTGTCACTGGCGCAGAGCGGCGTGAGCGCATGCGCTTGAACTCTCGGCTGCTCCCAGCTGATCGGAGAGGGCTGCCATTTTTATTCATTCGCCCGGCGGAATGCATGGGACCGACATCCAATTTTCAGTTCTTTACTTTTATCTGGCAGGCTCTGGCAAGGAAATGATATAATGTTATTCCTCCGTGGCTTAAGAAGATAACGAATTAAGTTTCTCCATGTTTGAACGCAAACTTTGAGACAGGCGAAAAAGAAATAAGCCCGTAGCAGACGACGCGTAGCCTCAACAGTGCTCCGCGCCGACAGTGTTGCGTCAAAAACCTTCCACAGCCCAGCAAGGAAAGATGGCAGCTTGCAGAGGACTTCCATCGGACATGTACACGCGCACTTGCCGGAACGTCTTGTTTTGGTTTCGTTTCAATAATAGCGACAGTTGGGTGTCGCACTGTCGGTCTCATCTGTTGATCCCAAAAGTGGCTCAATCTTGATTTCAAAGAATAATCCTCAAAATTGCAACACTATTCAATGCTGAAAAAAAAATTTTTTGGTGCCTCTTTATTTTGTTTTTGATAAAGAATTACTCGAGAACTGGTCTTGTTTTTTTTTTTTTTCATTTTGATTTGTGTTTATTATCATGTTATTTTTTAGTCTATACTAGTTTTTCGAAGTGTAGTTTAATGAAAATAGCAAAAACATGGCAAAACACAGATTTCGTAGAATCTACTGATTTTTGTGCAAATCTACTGACGTTTTGGGGATCAATCTGCTGACTTTTTTTTCTCCGTCTGGCAACACTGACTTCGGCGAAGGTACGTCTTTTTTCGTCCTTAGACTGCTTAGACCATTTACAGAATACTGCGTAAAACAGCTCCTCATCACTGACCAGTGCTGGCTTATTATCAACCTACTTAATTGCACTTGACATTAGAGCGCGGCTCGCCTAATTGTGATTGGTCAACAGATTGCACACGACCATATGGGCCGAGATTCAAAGATTTTCATTCTCGCCGTCTTGTAGTTTTGCCTTCGAAAACCCTCCTTGCTCCACAGCTTCGCTCTATTCGTGCTCCCATGTGATCCATTAGAGTAGATTTGAAACATAGCCATGGTTAATAGGACATAATAACGCGTACAGATCCCCCCCCTTTATTGATAGCAACTCATCGGAACAGCTGGATGAACTCCGTGGCCGATATATATATATATAAATGATCTAAAGACATCGCGCGACACACGTTCAGAACTTTGGTGCGGCGTCAATTCTTGATCGGTATCCAAGCATGCGAAGGCCCAAAGAAGCAGCACTCGGCGTGCCAAGGAAGCTTTGAACACGCCGCGAGACCGGCGAAACTTGCTTTACGAGTTGTGCCTTTTTCCTGCGGCACAGCGCTTTCGTAAAAATTTCCACGTGTTCTCAACGGCAAGTATCACGCCACACGCAGGATCTTAAAGCACGTCTTCAACGAATGACGACGAACGAGTAGAAAACGTGTCCATAGCACGCTGGAAAATCGCAACCAAACGAGCAAAACGAAAAAATGTACCAAGCAAGGTGGCCGTACGGTGGCCGCACTCGCGGAGCGGGAATGCGCGATCCCAGTGCGTTGGATAATGTAGGATTTTCTGAACGCTGACGTGCGGTATTTTCGGAAAATAGGTTGACAACATTGCGCCGGGTTCCTGGAGGATCTGAGAAGAAGTGGTCGGGATGCACCAAGAAAATTCTGGAGACACATGCAGAGGTCTAACAGGCATGCGACGCCCAAACAGCTGCTGCGTCACCCGGAATCAGAAGTCCTCCTATCAGAGACGGAGGGTCTGCAGTTCGTGGCGACGCAAGTCGCTGCCGCGTTTGGAAGTGAAGAAGGCGAGGTGGACGAAGTAGAGAGTGATCCAGGGACAGAGGAGGTCGACTCGCATGAGTGGTTGGGTCCTATCGGTGAGGCGGAACTCAAGAACATCGTAGGTTGGATCCAGGCAAGCACGGCGACAGGAATGGATGGGTTTCCAGCGTCTCTTCTCAAGAAGCTGGGCCCAAGGCCTTGCCTTGCATTGAGGGAGTGCTTCAGTGAGATCCTGAAGACTGCAGAGATACCTCAGGACTGGCGCCACGGTCGAATGACTTTCTTGTATAAGGGTGCTGGGGAAACGAGTCGATTATCATCATACAGGCCGACCACGGTGACTCCGGTGCTGTACAGAGTCTTCGCCCAAGTGCTAAGGAGGAGAATACAGGCATGGGCAGAAAGAGAGGGGATCCTTGGCGAACTGCAGAATGGGTTCCGCAGAGGACGGCGCGTGGAGGATAACTTGTTTGTTCTCACGCAGTGCATTCAGATGGCACGCACGGAGGGGTGGGAGCTATATGGGTGGCCTTCCTCGATGTGGAGAAGTCATATGACTGCATCGAACGGGTTGCACTGTGGCAGTCGCTACGCATGCAACAAAGGACTTCCCCGAAGAGTGGTGGATCTCTTGCGAAAACTGTACACGGGTACGAAGGTGGTGGTGGAGTGGCAGGGCATGCGGTCAGGGATGGTGCCTATAGGCCGGGGTCTCAGGCAGGGCTGTCCGCTGTCCCCGCTGCTCTTCATGCTTTTTCTAAGTGAAATGGAGGCCGGCTTGGAGGGATGTGGGCATGGTTTTGATGTGTCGTACATGCTGGACGGACGGAAGGTGTCCCAGACGCTCCCAGGTCTGCTTTACGCAGATGATATTGTGCTGACGGCGAGCTCGAGGCCCGGTCTGCAGGAGCTTTTGGATACGTGTTCGCGGCATGGGGACCGGCTTGGACTACGGTTCAGCGCCCAGAAATGTGCTGTGTTACGTTGGGGGAGTCTGGGAGGACGGACGGAGAGTGAGCCGGTAACCCTGCAAGGGAAGAGCATTCCGTTCGTGTTCGCATACCGCTACCTGGGAGTCAGGCTGTCGACGGGTCCAGACTAGGGAGCCTTCATGTGCGCTTTGCTAGGGTGATGCCACCCTTTGTAATACCGCTCGCCGACAAACCAGCAGCCATTTTGGTTCTCGCCGATAATCCGTGGGGCTTATAACCCTCCCGGAAACAAGCACCTTATCTCACAAGTTCGGAGCAGCGTTGTGGAACCCACGGAGGGAGGATTAGCATTTGCGCCCCTCGGATGGGAGGACCGATGGACACAAAGGCCACTTTCCGGCGCACGGGGAAACAATCAGGGACAAAATGGCGGCGGAAGAGGGTGTAGGAAAGGGAAACAGGCAGTTGGCATCACTCTATGCGAAGCGCACATGAAGGCACTCTAGTCCAGACTGTTTGGCGGAGTATGAGCAGGAGGTGCGAGAGAAGGCGGTACGAGGGCAACGCGTCCTCAAGGCCGAGGTTCTATGGGCATTTAATAGGTTGGAGGTGGTACGCGGCCTATGGAGGGCAGTGACGGTGCCGGAACTGACGTTCGCGAACGCGGTGCTGTGTCCGTCAGCCGCCACGCGGGAGTACTTGGAGACGAGGCAGCGCGAAGTGGGAAGGCTGGCCCTCGGCGCTCATGGGACGACACCAAACTAGGCAGTGCAGGGCGACGTCGGGTGGTCCTCGTTTGAGGCCCGTGAGGCTGTGGCGAAGCTCAGTTTCGAAGTGCACGCCTGGGGCCTCGGACTAGAGTTCCTGCATAGGCTCCCTACGGGAGCCAGAGTTGCGCGTTCACACCCGGAGCGCCGTCTTTCCTGCACGGCATGTTGATCCCGCTCCTCACGTGACTGAATTCGGCGAATAGCGGCGCCGCGCGTTCGAGGCAACGTACACCGGGGCGCGTGCAACGTCTACTTTGCTGCACGACTCCTCACGTGATCGGATCTCGGCCAATAGGGTGTTTTCACTGACGTAATTTCGTCCACCATTTGTTGTTATGAGCTGTCTGGCGTGTGCCAAACTCGAGCATTCCAAGGGTTTACATGCCCCCTCAAATGCGTAGAGCACTGCTGACATCATCTCAACCGGCTACAATGTAATCCTTCAATGTAGTAAATTTGTTTGAAAAAACAAACTAACAACAAATGGCGGATTGACGTCATATGCAAACAACCTATAGCGGCGAGGGCAGCACGCGGCACGTGGAATCAAACGCGCAACTCTGGCTACTTCGGACAGGAGCGGTGGGTACATCAGATGAAGAGGTGCCTACTCTACACCAGGGCGGCAACCCGATGGACGACGAGAGTCCGTGCGCTGTCGAACAAGTATGGGGTGCCACTGCCGTCGATCAACAGGCTGGAAGATACAAGCATGGGATTGAAGGAGCTGCGTGAGCAGGTCAGAGCTGTGGAGACCCGGAGGTGGGAAAGAAGGGCAGCTGACAAGCCGGCACTCCAGACCTACATCAGCAACAAGAAGGAGATCTGCAAGGAGCAGTTCTTCGATAATACACTGGGGAGCAGCCTGCTCTTCGAGGCTCGCGCCGGAACGTTGAGAACGAAGCGGTGGCAGGTGAAATGTGGAAGAGTCGATGCGAGCATGATGTGCGCCATCTGTGGGGAAGAGGAGGAGACTATGGAACACCTGAGGCTGGTGCTGAGGTGCAGGATGCTACGGCCGCTCCAAGCAAGTGAAGTGACGCTGGAACAGGCTCTCGGTTTCGTTGGCCAACTGCAAGAGGGAGATATGGGAGCCAGTGATGCTGGGGGCGCGGCTGGTGAGGCAGCAGGGGGGAACGGTGCGAATGTGATTGAGACGACAAAGCGGCGACTGGAGAACTGGAGAAGGAAAGCCTGCGGGGGAGCGGAGTTCCTCATTCCTAAGGACAATTAATGGCTAGGACACATACGGAGATCCGTACTGTAGTACAGTGAACTACTCTAGTTCACTGTAACTAGTTTCCGCCCGTTAAAGGGCAACTCCGCTCAATTCCGAAAAATTTAGGCTTACATGTGATTCCATTCCACAAAGCACTACTAAACAGCTTTACGTCTTCGGATTCGCGAAATGTGAAATATTATTTGTGTAATCTTAATTTAAACATCAGCTGATACCGAAACCGAAACTTCGGTTGCGTCAGGCAACATTGGCCTCGTGTCGTCAGAGTCAAGGCCACGTCACGTCGAACCACGTGGTCCTGTGACGTTCGTGGGAGCGAGGAACAGGACACCGCGACGCGGGCAGGTCGTTTCGGATGGCGTGGACGGTGATGGCCCGGGTGAGAGGGGGAAGGAGAAAGGACGAAAGAGGAGAGGGGGAGTGGAGAAACAGACCGATAAGCGCGCAGGGCAGCGCAAACTAGCGCATCCGCGTTACGGTGATCACGTGTACGCCGTTGAGCCAACACCGGGAGGAGAAACCAATGACGTCATCGTTCAATTTCGCTCTGAGAATTAAAAACAAATAAAACATGAGAATGACGTAGACATGCCTCTGACGTAGTGGCTCAACAATGGCCGCTCCAATCCAACTCCGTCGCATTGACTGCGCTGACGATTGCGCCTCACGTCGCACGCTAGAGTTGGCAGATTTCGGCGACTTGGCTCATTTGAAAGTTTGCTGGCCAGTTTATTAAATATATAGACGGAATTAGATCGTAATATTTGACATGGGATCTTCCTATATTATACTGAAGAGGGCTGCATAGTTTTCTAAATATCAAAAATGAAGCTGAGTGAATGGGTAACAGATCCAAATCCAAATCCATGTCGGCTGCTCGAGCTGCGAGCAGTCGCGTAGGTCGCGTCGGTTCACGGTGCGTATTTTCCTTTATACTTTTAGCATCCTCGATCATCCGCACCGGTGCGCACCGGGGCACCGAGTTGCGCCCCTTCATCTTCGATCAGTGCGACAGGTGCGCACCGGACGTCCTCGATCAACGAAGCGCACCTCCCGGTGCGGTTGTCGCCCCCACGCGCACCGAGAAAATCGACGGTGCGCCGGGGTGCAGTTGGTGCAGTCCCATCAGGCATTGCGGCCAGGAGCGGGAATCGAGGAAGATGGTGGGAGTAGCAGACGCGCAGACTATCGAGATGGCGATCTTGCAAGAACGAACACGCCTCGCTGCTGCACCAGATGAATTCCTCAGCTCTTCTGACGGCGAGACGACGAGCTTCTTACCATCGCCGCGATTACCGGCGATTGCTGCGGTGGCAAGGAGCGCCTGAAAGGTACGAACTTCGTGGAACGCGTTTCGAGGTGTTTCGATGACAGCGAGGCACGACTATTTTCTGGTGTTTCTCTTTCTTGAACCAACAGTGATGGCCAACATATACATGTGGAATTGTCACCCGCTTCGTGACCCCATCGACAATCGCGTTCACGATGTTTATTTGTGTGGGACCGTCCAGTGGCGTCACAAGGGGGGGGGGGGGGCGGACCGCCCCGGGTGCAGGGCTCAGGGGGTGTCGCGACGGGCCACGAGAGCGGGGGGGAGGCGCAGCGGGCCACGCGAGAGCGGAGGGGGGAGTCCCAGTGGGCCACGCGAGAGCAGGGGGGGGGGGGGGTCGTGGCGGGCTACCGCCCCGGGTGCCGGTGACCCTCGTGACGCCACTGGGACCGTCAATCCGCGAGTAAAAAAATAGGAGAAATTGACAGCAGACGGGCACCGTGCGCTGACCTACGCAAGAAAAAACGAACAAAACGCGAAGTGACGCAAGGTGGAGCTCGCCGCGGTGCATCGGCGCGGCGCAGTTGGTCCTCGATGTTGCACCGACTTCGCGCTGCACGACCAAGGAGCGCTGTGCACTGTGCTGGTTTCAGGGCGATTCGGGTGCGAGTTGATCGAAGATGCTATTTGTCTCACCTAATAGTATGGACTATTGTTAACCGCGCGTGCTAAAAGCGCGAGCTAGTTGCTTCCAATAAAGCCTCGGCGGCTGCACTGAGCTGCTCGCGCAGCGAGTGCTTCAGTCAAGGCTAGCCGCTCGCGCCTAGCACAGCATTTGCGGTTAGTCCACGCTAAGGTGAGAGGGGGTCGGTGGCCGAGTGGGCTAAAGCGCACACCCAGCTCGACGCGCGTGGAGCGAAAGCTCGCGCTGCAGAACTCGGGGATCCTGGGTTCGAGCCCCACCCTGCCCGTTTCGATCTGGATGAGCATCGTACCGGCGTGCGGTCGTGTATCACTACCGCGTGGTGCACGTTAAAGACCCCAGGCTAGCGGTTGTACCGCACTGGCTAAATTGCTCATCTACAGCGAGTGACTCGTCGCAACTTTAAAAATGGCTGACCAACTACACGCTGTATAAATATCCCCACAACCCCCAACCCCAGGCTAGCGGTTGTACCGCACTGGCTAAATTGCTCATCTACAGCGAGTGACTCGTCGCAACTTTAAATGGCTGACCAACTACGCGCTGTATAAATATCCCACAACCCAATTTTTGCTAAGGTGAGACGAAATATATATGGCAGAGGACGCATTGTCGTTTGCCTGCATTTAATCTACAGGGTGAAACAAAGGCGACGGCAGGCTCTTTAAATCGACCGGAAAATTCGGTTTCTTAACCTATCGCGCTACGACTTTGTGCAGCGTTGCCTACAGATGGTGCATTTTTTTTGTAAAATTTGCAAAGAACGAACTTACCTGAGGAAAAAGCAAAGAAAGAAAAAGGCTTAGCTCCTATGGAAACGCAGCGACGCCACCGGTCTGCAAACAACACGGCGCTGTTTCGCACGGGAGACAAGAGATGCGCAAGCGTCACGACGCCAACTGCCGCCAACGAACGAGCAGACGACGCCGAGAGCCGGCGTGTTCAGCAGACAAGGAACTGCAGTTCCTCGTTGTTACTGCGCCTGTTTTTGTTTCTGCGACTGTCGCCGCCTGCGGAACGCGAGCCGCTTTTGAGATCGAAAGGATCGTCTGCTAAAGTGCCGGCTCTCGGCGCCGTATGCTCGTTCGTTGGCGGCGTTCGTTGCGCCATCTCTCGTCTCCCGTGCGAAACGGCGCCGTGTTGTTTGAAGACCGGTGGCGTCGCTGCGTTTCCATAGGAGCTAAGCCTTTTTCTTTCTTTACTTTTTCCTCAGGTAAGTTCGTTCTTTGCAAATTTTACAAAAAAAATGCACCATCTGTGGGCAACGCTGCACAAAGTCGTAGCGCGATAGGTTAAGAAACCGGAATTTTCCGGTCGATTTAAAGAGCCTGCCGTCTCCTTGTTTCACCCAGTATTTCGTCTGCCAGTATGCCGAAAACACGTCACCATCCCTATAGGCAGCCGGCAATGGCCAGGCGGCGCCACGAGAGTACTGCATTCAGCGCCACAAGCGGTGGCGTCTCTGTTAATGGGGCGGCCAATCTCTCCGTCGGGCCGTTGCGAGCGGCGGCGACCCCGATTTCAGCAGTCCCCGTGTGCACCTGCGTCCCTGCGTGCCATGTCCCTGGTTCTTTTATGCGGTTTTTAAGGCCATCGGGAGCCTTGATAGGTCCAAGTGTTTAGAGAATATTCTAGAGTCGTCATTTGGACACCAGTTTGAGTTGTCTTCACTACTTGTGGCCGCCCGATCGGTCTGTGCTTCGCCCGTCTCCCAGGAAGTGAAACAACACAACGAAAAGGCCGCGAATGGGTTTATTGTACATCCCGGTTGCCCGTCTTCGAGAGCCGGCAGTCCGGACACGCCGACCCTAGTTGTCGCCCGTCGTTCAGAGCTCACAGGCAGAGCCCGTGTCCAGGCCTGCGGATCGTCCTCCCCACGCCAGTGCTGCGTAGGCCGGTATGGTCAGGGTTCGCCCCTTCCGCCGGTCCTGATCCGAACCTCGCTGATGGAATTCTCCGGGGTTCGCCATGGGCCAGACCAGCCAGAACAGATCTATCGTTCCTGCCCGGCCCCAGCCTCGTGCAGCACGCTCTTCCTCTTTCTTCGCCGGCTGGCCCCCGCTCGCGCCTCGCTCGGCCGTCCTCTTCTTCTCCCGACGCCCCACACACTAGAATAAAATGTGGGAAATTAGAACCAAACTCTGCATGCTACAGAACCGTGCGCACATTGCAAAGCCTAGTGTAAAAAGGCGACAGGCAACAAAGTGTACGTGTAAGAAGGATATTTACGCTTCGCACGAGCTTTTTCTAAAGAACTACATTAGCATCCTGCTCTCTGCACGCCGTCACATTTGTTACCAGACTCAGCATTCAATTTGGTTGCTGAAACAAACAAAACTTTGTGCTACGAAAATCCACTATTTGAAAACTCGCAGGTTTGGAAGGTTTTGGTTGCGACCACGCGTGCCGAACGGCGTTAGGAGTGCCGGAACGGGCCGCCGGGCCTTTCGCTTGAACACCTGATCGCCCGATTCTCGACGTCACAGCGAAGCAACAATCGGCCCGATTGTTCCTATCGTATTTCCCTATGTGGATGTCAAAGCGACTCGTAATAGAACTTGTATAAATATGTTATTTTGCCGAGGAGTCTGCAAAACGAGTTCGTCCGACCACTTTCCAAACCTGCACATATATTTTCGTTCACTTCCCCCCAAACAGTTTCTGTAAAATTCACTTACTTGATGCGTCGCACTGCAGTAATCCACTTCTGTCGCCGTGTCGCTTCCCAAGATCTCGAAGGGAAGCGGTGAAGTTTGGCGCTTGAGTCACCTTCGCGACTGTGGCCGTCTTTCACGCAGCAGTAGCAACGTTTATTTTTTGGGGGAACTCTAGGAGTAGGCGAGATGTTACAGGAACCCGGTGAGGTCATAGAGACGTGAAGTTGGGACTTACTTTTACGAAAAACGGTTCCAAAAAAGCTCACGCCGATCCGAAACGCAACGTTCAAGGCACGTTTATACTCCAACGTAACGTCGACGGGCGCGGCGTAGCGAAGCGCGCGCAGATATTAGGGAATTGTAGTAGACCGTTTCCGCAGCCCGCTAAGCACCCGGATAGCGCTCCGTAATCCGCCTCAAGACCTTGAACTGTGCAGACAAGGCTGGCGGCGCGCATGCGCAGCTGCGGCGTTTTCTTCGGGGATACCGTAGCGGGGGGAAAAACGATCTACTACAACTCCCTATTGATTGGCCACAGCTCTCGAGTTCCTGGTTGCCGGCCAATGAAAGGCGCGCGTTCTGCGCTACGCCGCGTTCACTGCGCTCAACGTCGGAGTATATACAGCCCTTCACACGTGGTTTCTGGATGCGCCCGCCCGCAGCCCCCGCAGCCCCGCAGGCCTGGCCTACCCAGTTTCTTTATTTTGCGGCCGCTAGATGGCGCAACGTGTCGCGCCAAACCGCATTGCAGGTTGCCTATTGCTCGGCACGATGGTGCTCCGATTACGGCGCCAAGGGCTCTGTCCAGTTTTTTCGGTTCCCTAAGGACAAAAGGTAATTAATGGGACTGCTTTCTTCTTTGGACCTTACGCAGTTCCGGATTCCCTAAACCTTAGGAGAGTTCTAGAATGCATTAACGTTAAATTGATGAGCGCTATGGGGATCAGTGGTCGAGTGTTAGCACAGTGCAATTTGGAGCACGTGATAATCTGAAAGCATGCGCTGCAGAAACCAGGGATCCCGAGCCTCGGTCCCCACTCCTGCACGCAGCAACGTGCCTAGTCTTTGAATGCTGTCGTGTATGAACTGCATGGTGTAGCACTAATTTCATCTATACCACAAGAGTCGACACTTTTGGTAAATGATGAAATTAGTGCAACACCATGCAGTTCATACACGACAGCATTCAAAGACTGGCACGATTGCTGCGTGCAGGAGTGGGGACCGAGGCCTGGGATCCCTGGTTTCTGCAGCGCATGCTTTCGTTATACGTGCTCCAAATTGCACTGTGCTAACACTCGACCACTGATCCCCATAGCGCTCATCAATTTAACGTTAATGCATTCTAGAACTCTCCTAAGGTTTAGGGAATCCGGAACTGCGTAAGGTCCAAAGAAGAAAGCAGTCCCATTAATTACCTTTTGTCCTTAGGGAACCGAAAAAACTGGACAGAGCCCTTGGCGCCGTAATCGGAGCACCATCGTGCCGAGCAATAGGCAACCTGCAATGCAGTTTGGCGCGACACGTTGCGCCATCTAGCGGCCGCAAAATAAAGAAACTGGGTAGGCCAGGCCTGCGGGGCTGCGGGGGCTGCGGGCGGGCGCATCCAGAAACCACGTGTGAAGGGCTGTATATACTCCGACGTTGAGCGCAGTGAACGCGGCGTAGCGCAGAACGCGCCTTTCATTGGCCGGCAACCAGGAACTCGAGAGCTGTGGCCAATCAATAGGGAGTTGTAGTAGATCGTTTTCCCCCCGCTACGGTATCCCCGAAGAAAACGCCGCAGCTGCGCATGCGCGCCGCCAGCCTTGTCTGCACAGTTCAAGGTCTTGAGGCGGATTACGGAGCGCTATCCGGGTGCTTAGCGGGCTGCGGAAACGGTCTACTACAATTCCCTAATATCTGCGCGCGCTTCGCTACGCCGCGCCCGTCGACGTTACGTTGGAGTATAAACGTGCCTTGAACGTTGCGTTTCGGATCGGCGGGAGCATTTTTGGAACCGTTTTTCGTAAAAGGAAGTCCCAACTTCACGTCTCTATGACCTCACCGGGTTCCTGTAACATCTCGCCTACTCCTAGAGTTCCCCCAAAAAATAAACGTTGCTACTGCTGCGTGAAAGACGGCCACAGTCGCGAAGGTGACTCAAACGCCAAACTTCACCGCTTCCCTTCGAGATCTTGGGAAGCGACACGGCGACAGAAGTGGATTACTGCAGTGCGACGCGTCAAGTAAGTGAATTTTACAGAAACTGTTTGGCGGGGAAGTGAACGAAAATATATGTGCAGGTTTGGAAAGTGGTCGGACGAACTCGTTTTGCAGACTCCTCGGCAAAATAACATATTTATAAAGTTCTATTACGAGTCGCTTTGACATCCACATAGGGAAATACGATAGGAACAATCGGGCCGATTGTTGCTTCGCTGTGACGTCGAGAATCGGGCGATCAGGTGTTCAAGCGAAAGGCCCGGCGGCCCGTTCCGGCACTCCTAACGCCGTTCGGCACGCGTGGTCGCAACCAAAACCTTCCAAACCTGCGAGTTTTCAAATAGTGGATTTTCGTAGCACAAAGTTTTGTTTGTTTCAGCAACCAAATTGAATGCTGAGTCTGGTAACAAATGTGACGGCGTGCAGAGAGCAGGATGTTAATGTAGTTCTTTAGAAAAAGCTCGTGCGAAGCGTAAATATCCTTCTTACACGTACACTTTGTTGCCTGTCGCCTTTTTATACTAGGCTTTGCAATGTGCGCACGGTTCTGTAGCATGCAGAGTTTGGTTCTAATTTCCCACATTTTATTCCAGTGTGTGGGGCGTCGGGAGAAGAAGAGGACGGCCGAGCGAGGCGCGAGCGGGGGCCAGCCGGCGAAGAAAGAGGAAGAGCGTGCTGCACGAGGCTGGGGCCGGGCAGGAACGATAGATCTGTTCTGGCTGGTCTGGCCCATGGCGAACCCCGGAGAATTCCATCAGCGAGGTTCGGATCAGGACCGGCGGAAGGGGCGAACCCTGACCATACCGGCCTACGCAGCACTGGCGTGGGGAGGACGATCCGCAGGCCTGGGCACGGGCTCTGCCTGTGAGCTCTGAGCGACGGGCGACAACTAGGGTCGGCGTGTCCGGACTGCCGGCTCTCGAAGACGGGCAACCGGGATGTACAATAAACCCATTCGCGGCCTTTTCGTTGCGTTGTTTCACTTCCTGGGAGACGGGCGAAGCACAGACCGATCGGGCGGCCACAAGCAGTGAAGACAACTCAAACTGGTGTCCAAATGACGACTCTAGAATATTCTCTAAACACTTGGACCTATCAAGGCTCCCGATGGCCTTAAAAAGCCGCATAAAAGAACCAGGGACATGGCACGCAGGGACGCAGGTGCACACGGGGACTGCTGAAATCGGGGTCGCCGCCGCTCGCAACGGCCCGACGGAGAGATTGGCCGCCCCATTAACAGAGACGCCACCGCTTGTGGCGCTGAATGCAGTACTCTCGTGGCGCCGCCTGGCTATTGCCGGCTGCCTATAGGGATGGTGACGTGTTTTCGGCATACTGGCAGACGAAATACTGGGTGAAACAAGGAGACGGCAGGCTCTTTACATCGACCGGAAAATTCGGTTTCTTAACCTATCGCGCTACGACTTTGTGCAGCGTTGCCCACAGATGGTGCATTTTTTTTGTAAAATTTGCAAAGAACGAACTTACCTGAGGAAAAAGTAAAGAAAGAAAAAGGCTTAGCTCCTATGGAAACGCAGCGACGCCACCGGTCTTCAAACAACACGGCGCCGTTTCGCACGGGAGACGAGAGATGGCGCAACGAACGCCGCCAACGAACGAGCATACGGCGCCGAGAGCCGGCACTTTAGCTGACGATCCTTTCGACTCAAAAGCGGCTCGCGTTCCGCAGGCGGCGACAGTCGCAGAAACAAAAACAGGCGCAGTAACAACAAGGAACTGCAGTTCCTTGTCTGCTGAACACGCCGGCTCTCGGCGTCGTCTGCTCGTTCGTTGGCGGCAGTTGGCGTCGTGACCGCTTGCGCCATCTCTTG
The DNA here is from genome assembly GCA_037355805.1 of Ixodes ricinus. Taxonomy (NCBI): domain Eukaryota; kingdom Metazoa; phylum Arthropoda; class Arachnida; order Ixodida; family Ixodidae; genus Ixodes; species Ixodes ricinus. Next base: position 12,313 of record JAZHYW010064925.1, on the reverse strand, counting down.
TCTCCCGTGCGAAACAGCGCCGTGTTGTTTGCAGACCGGTGGCGTCGCTGCGTTTCCATAGGAGCTAAGCCTTTTTCTTTCTTTACTTTTCCTCAGGTAAGTTCGTTCTTTGCAAATTTTACAAAAAAAATGCACCATCTGTAGGCAACGCTGCACAAAGTCGTAGCGCGATAGGTTAAAAACCGAATTTTTCGGTCGATTTAAGAGCCTGCCGTCTCCTTGTTTCACCCTGTAGATTAAATGCAGGCAAACGACAATGCGTCCTCTGCCATATATATTTTCGTCTCACCTTAGCAAAAATTGGGTTGTGGGATATTTATACAGCGTGTAGTTGGTCAGCCATTTAAAGGTTGCGACGAGTCACTCGCTGTAGATGAGCAATTTAGCCAGTGCGGTACAACCGCTAGCCTGGGGTTGGGGGTTGTGGGGATATTTATACAGCGTGTAGTTGGTCAGCCATTTTTAAAGTTGCGACGAGTCACTCGCTGTAGATGAGCAATTTAGCCAGTGCGGTACAACCGCTAGCCTGGGGTCTTTAACGTGCACCACGCGGTAGTGATACACGACCGCACGCCGGTACGATGCTCATCCAGATCGAAAGCGGGCAGGGTGGGGCTCGAACCCAGGATCCCCGAGTTCGCAGCGCGAGCTTTCGCTCCACGCGCGTCGAGCTGGGTGTGCGCTTTAGCCCACTCGGCCACCGACCCCCTCTCACCTTAGCGTGGACTAACCGCAAATGCTGTGCTAGGCGCGAGCGGCTAGCCTTGACTGAAGCACTCGCTGCGCGAGCAGCTCAGTGCAGCCGCCGAGGCTTTATTGGAAGCAACTACGCGCTTTTAGCACGCGCGGTTAACAATAGTCCATACTATTAGGTGAGACAAATAGCATCTTCGATCAACTCGCACCCGAATCGCCCTGAAACCAGCACAGTGCACAGCGCTCCTTGGTCGTGCAGCGCGAAGTCGGTGCAACATCGAGGACCAACTGCGCCGCGCCGATGCACCGCGGCGAGCTCCACCTTGCGTCACTTCGCGTTTTGTTCGTTTCTTCCTTGCGTAGGTCAGCGCACGGTGCCCGTCTGCTGTCAATTTCTCCTATTTTTTTACTCGCGGATTGACGGTCCCAGTGGCGTCACGAGGGTCACCGGCACCCGGGGCGGTAGCCCGCCACGACCCCCCCCCCCCCCTGCTCTCGCGTGGCCCACTGGGACTCCCCCTCCGCTCTCGCGTGGCCCGCTGCCTGCCCTCCCCCCCGCTCTCGTGGCCCGTCGCGACACCCCCTGAGCCCTGCACCCGGGGCGGTCCGCCCCCCCCCCTCCTTGTGACGCCACTGGACGGTCCCACACAAATAAACATCGTGAACGTGATTGTCGATGGGGTCACGAAGCGGGTGACAATTCCCACGTATATGTTGGCCATCACTGTTGGTTCAAGAAAGAGAAACACCAGAAAATAGTCGTACCTCCGCTGTCATCGAAACACCTCGAAACGCGTTCCACGAAGTTCGTACCTTTCAGGCGCTCCTTGCCACCGCAGCAATCGCCGGTAATCGCGGCGATGGTAAGAAGCTCGTCGTCTCGCCGTCAGAAGAGCTGAGGAATTCATCTGGCGCAGCAGCGAGGCGTGTTCGTTCTTGCAAGATCGCCATCTCGATAGTCTGCGCGTCTGCTACTCCCACCATCTTCATCGATTCCCGCTCCTGGCCGCAATGCCTGATGGGACTGCACCAACTGCACCCCGGCGCACCGTCGATTTTCCTGCGGTGCGCGGGGCAACGAAAAGCCGCACCGGGAGGTGCGCTTCGTTGATCGAGGACGTCCGGTGCGCACCTGCGCACTTGATCGAAGATGAAGGGGCGCAACTCGGTGCTCCCGGTGCGCACCGGTGCGGATGATCGAGGATGCTAAAAGTATAAAGGAAAATACGCACCGTGAACCGACGCGACCTACGCGACTGCTCGCAGCTCGAGCAGCCGACATGGATTTGGATTTGGATCTGTTACCCATTCACTCAGCTTCATTTTTGATATTTAGAAAACTATGCAGCCCTCTTCAGTATAATATAGGAAGATCCCATGTCAAATATTACGATCTAATTCCGTCTATATATTTAATAAACTGGCCAGCAAACTTTCAAATGAGCCAAGTCGCCGAAATCTGCCAACTCTAGCGTGCGACGTGAGGCGCAATCGTCAGCGCAGTCAAGGCGACGGAGTTGGATTGGAGCGGCCATTGTTGAGCCACTACGTCAGAGGCATGTCTACGTCATTCTCACGTTTTATTTGTTTTTAATTCTCAGAGCGAAATTGAACGATGACGTCATGAGTTTCTCCTCCCGGTGTTGGCTCAACGGCATACACGTGATCACCGTAACGCGGATGCGCTAGTTTGCGCTGCCCTGCGCGCTTATCGGTCTGTTTCTCCGCTCCCCTCTCCTCTTTCGTCCTTTCTCCTTCCCCCTCTCACCCGGGCCATCACCGTCCACGCCATCCGAAACGACCTGCCCGCGTCGGGTGTCCTGTTCCTCGCTCCCACGAACGTCACAGGACCACGGGGTTCGACGTGACGTGGCCTTGACTCTGACGACACGGCCAATGTTGCCTGACCCAACCGAAGTTTCGGTTTCGGTATCAGCTGAAGTTTAAATTAAGATTACACAAATAATATTTCACATTTCGTGAATCCGAAGACGTAAAGCTGTTTAGTAGGGCTTTGTGGAATGGAATCACATGTAAGCCTAAATATTTCGCAATTGAGCGGAGTTGCCTTTAACGGGCGGAAACTAGTTACAGTGAACTAGAGTAGTTCACTGTACTACAGTACGGATCTCCGTATGTGTCCTAGCCATTAATTGTCCTTAGGAATGAGGAACTCCCGCTCCCCCGCAGGCTTTCCTTCTCCAGTTCTCCAGTCGCCGCTTTGTCGTCTCAATCACATTCGCACCGTTCCCCCCTGCTGCCTCACCAGCCGCGCCCCCAGCATCACTGGCTCCCATATCTCCCTCTTGCAGTTGGCCAACAAAACCGAGAGCCTGTTCCAGCGTCACTTCACTTGCTTGGAGCGGCCGTAGCATCCTGCACCTCAGCACCAGCCTCAGGTGTTCCATAGTCTCCTCCTCTTCCCCACAGATGGCGCACATCATGCTCGCATCGACTCTTCCACATTTCACCTGCCACCGCTTCGTTCTCAACGTTCCGGCGCGAGCCTCGAAGAGCAGGCTGCTCCCCAGTGTATTATCGAAGAACTGCTCCTTGCAGATCTCCTTCTTGTTGCTGATGTAGGTCTGGAGTGCCGGCTTGTCAGCTGCCCTTCTTTCCCACCTCCGGGTCTCCACAGCTCTGACCTGCTCACGCAGCTCCTTCAATCCCATGCTTGTATCTTCCAGCCTGTTGATCGACGGCAGTGGCACCCCATACTTGTTCGACAGCGCACGGACTCTCGTCGTCCATCGGGTTGCCGCCCTGGTGTAGAGTAGGCACCTCTTCATCTGATGTACCCACCGCTCCTGTCCGAAGTAGCCAGAGTTGCGCGTTTGATTCCACGTGCCGCGTGCTGCCCTCGCCGCTATAGGTTGTTTGCATATGACGTCAATCCGCCATTTTGTTGTTAGTTTGTTTTTTCAAACAAATTTACTACATTGAAGGATTACATTGTAGCCGGTTGAGATGATGTCAGCAGTGCTCTACGCATTTGAGGGGGCATGTAAACCCTTGGAATGCTCGAGTTTGGCACACGCCAGACAGCTCATAACAACAAATGGTGGACGAAATTACGTCAGTGAAAACACCCTATTGGCCGAGATCCGATCACGTGAGGAGTCGTGCAGCAAAGTAGACGTTGCACGCGCCCCGGTGTACGTTGCCTCGAACGCGCGGCGCCGCTATTCGCCGAATTCAGTCACGTGAGGAGCGGGATCAACATGCCGTGCAGGAAAGACGGCGCTCCGGGTGTGAACGCGCAACTCTGGCTCCCGTAGGGAGCCTATGCAGGAACTCTAGTCCGAGGCCCCAGGCGTGCACTTCGAAACTGAGCTTCGCCACAGCCTCACGGGCCTCAAACGAGGACCACCCGACGTCGCCCTGCACTGCCTAGTTTGGTGTCGTCCCATGAGCGCCGAGGGCCAGCCTTCCCACTTCGCGCTGCCTCGTCTCCAAGTACTCCCGCGTGGCGGCTGACGGACACAGCACCGCGTTCGCGAACGTCAGTTCCGGCACCGTCACTGCCCTCCATAGGCCGCGTACCACCTCCAACCTATTAAATGCCCATAGAACCTCGGCCTTGAGGACGCGTTGCCCTCGTACCGCCTTCTCTCGCACCTCCTGCTCACACTCCGCCAAACAGTCTGGACTAGAGTGCCTTCATGTGCGCTTCGCATAGAGTGATGCCAACTGCCTGTTTCCCTTTCCTACACCCTCTTCCGCCGCCATTTTGTCCCTGATTGTTTCCCCGTGCGCCGGAAAGTGGCCTTTGTGTCCATCGGTCCTCCCATCCGAGGGGCGCAAATGCTAATCCTCCCTCCGTGGGTTCCACAACGCTGCTCCGAACTTGTGAGATAAGGTGCTTGTTTCCGGGAGGGTTATAAGCCCCACGGATTATCGGCGAGAACCAAAATGGCTGCTGGTTTGTCGGCGAGCGGTATTACAAAGGGTGGCATCACCCTAGCAAAGCGCACATGAAGGCTCCCTAGTCTGGACCCGTCGACAGCCTGACTCCCAGGTAGCGGTATGCGAACACGAACGGAATGCTCTTCCCTTGCAGGGTTACCGGCTCACTCTCCGTCCGTCCTCCCAGACTCCCCCAACGTAACACAGCACATTTCTGGGCGCTGAACCGTAGTCCAAGCCGGTCCCCATGCCGCGAACACGTATCCAAAAGCTCCTGCAGACCGGGCCTCGAGCTCGCCGTCAGCACAATATCATCTGCGTAAAGCAGACCTGGGAGCGTCTGGGACACCTTCCGTCCGTCCAGCATGTACGACACATCAAAACCATGCCCACATCCCTCCAAGCCGGCCTCCATTTCACTTAGAAAAAGCATGAAGAGCAGCGGGGACAGCGGACAGCCCTGCCTGAGACCCCGGCCTATAGGCACCATCCCTGACCGCATGCCCTGCCACTCCACCACCACCTTCGTACCCGTGTACAGTTTTCGCAAGAGATCCACCACTCTTCGGGGAAGTCCTTTGTTGCATGCGTAGCGACTGCCACAGTGCAACCCGTTCGATGCAGTCATATGACTTCTCCACATCGAGGAAGGCCACCCATATAGCTCCCACCCCTCCGTGCGTGCCATCTGAATGCACTGCGTGAGAACAAACAAGTTATCCTCCACGCGCCGTCCTCTGCGGAACCCATTCTGCAGTTCGCCAAGGATCCCCTCTCTTTCTGCCCATGCCTGTATTCTCCTCCTTAGCACTTGGGCGAAGACTCTGTACAGCACCGGAGTCACCGTGGTCGGCCTGTATGATGATAATCGACTCGTTTCCCCAGCACCCTTATACAAGAAAGTCATTCGACCGTGGCGCCAGTCCTGAGGTATCTCTGCAGTCTTCAGGATCTCACTGAAGCACTCCCTCAATGCAAGGCAAGGCCTTGGGCCCAGCTTCTTGAGAAGAGACGCTGGAAACCCATCCATTCCTGTCGCCGTGCTTGCCTGGATCCAACCTACGATGTTCTTGAGTTCCGCCTCACCGATAGGACCCAACCACTCATGCGAGTCGACCTCCTCTGTCCCTGGATCACTCTCTACTTCGTCCACCTCGCCTTCTTCACTTCCAAACGCGGCAGCGACTTGCGTCGCCACGAACTGCAGACCCTCCGTCTCTGATAGGAGGACTTCTGATTCCGGGTGACGCAGCAGCTGTTTGGGCGTCGCATGCCTGTTAGACCTCTGCATGTGTCTCCAGAATTTTCTTGGTGCATCCCGACCACTTCTTCTCAGATCCTCCAGGAACCCGGCGCAATGTTGTCAACCTATTTTCCGAAAATACCGCACGTCAGCGTTCAGAAAATCCTACATTATCCAACGCACTGGGATCGCGCATTCCCGCTCCGCGAGTGCGGCCACCGTACGGCCACCTTGCTTGGTACATTTTTTCGTTTTGCTCGTTTGGTTGCGATTTTCCAGCGTGCTATGGACACGTTCTCTACTCGTTCGTCGTCATTCGTTGAAGACGTGCTTTAAGATCCTGCGTGTGGCGTGATACTTGCCGTTGAGAACACGTGGAAATTTTTACGAAAGCGCTGTGCCGCAGGAAAAAGGCACAACTCGTAAAGCAAGTTTCGCCGGTCTCGCGGCGTGTTCAAAGCTTCCTTGGCACGCCGAGTGCTGCTTCTTTGGGCCTTCGCATGCTTGGATACCGATCAAGAATTGACGCCGCACCAAAGTTCTGAACGTGTGTCGCGCGATGTCTTTAGATCGTTTATATATATATATATCGGCCACGGAGTTCATCCAGCTGTTCCGATGAGTTGCTATCAATAAAGGGGGGGGGATCTGTACGCGTTATTATGTCCTATTAACCATGGCTATGTTTCAAATCTACTCTAATGGATCACATGGGAGCACGAATAGAGCGAAGCTGTGGAGCAAGGAGGGTTTTCGAAGGCAAAACTACAAGACGGCGAGAATGAAAATCTTTGAATCTCGGCCCATATGGTCGTGTGCAATCTGTTGACCAATCACAATTAGGCGAGCCGCGCTCTAATGTCAAGTGCAATTAAGTAGGTTGATAATAAGCCAGCACTGGTCAGTGATGAGGAGCTGTTTAACGCAGTATTCTGTAAATGGTCTAAGCAGTCTAAGGACGAAAAAAAGACGTACCTTCGCCGAAGTCAGTGTTGCCAGACGGAGAAAAAAAAGTCAGCAGATTGATCCCCAAAACGTCAGTAGATTTGCACAAAAATCAGTAGATTCTACGAAATCTGTGTTTTGCCATGTTTTTGCTATTTTCATTAAACTACACTTCGAAAAACTAGTATAGACTAAAAAATAACATGATAATAAACACAAATCAAAATGAAAAAAAAAAACAAGACCAGTTCTCGAGTAATTCTTTATCAAAAACAAAATAAAGAGGCACCAAAAAAATTTTTTTTCAGCATTGAATAGTGTTGCAATTTTGAGGATTATTCTTTGAAATCAAGATTGAGCCACTTTTGGGATCAACAGATGAGACCGACAGTGCGACACCCAACTGTCGCTATTATTGAAACGAAACCAAAACAAGACGTTCCGGCAAGTGCGCGTGTACATGTCCGATGGAAGTCCTCTGCAAGCTGCCATCTTTCCTTGCTGGGCTGTGGAAGGTTTTTGACGCAACACTGTCGGCGCGGAGCACTGTTGAGGCTACGCGTCGTCTGCTACGGGCTTATTTCTTTTTCGCCTGTCTCAAAGTTTGCGTTCAAACATGGAGAAACTTAATTCGTTATCTTCTTAAGCCACGGAGGAATAACATTATATCATTTCCTTGCCAGAGCCTGCCAGATAAAAGTAAAGAACTGAAAATTGGATGTCGGTCCCATGCATTCCGCCGGGCGAATGAATAAAAATGGCAGCCCTCTCCGATCAGCTGGGAGCAGCCGAGAGTTCAAGCGCATGCGCTCACGCCGCTCTGCGCCAGTGACAAACGCGCCAGGTGTGCATCCACTATTGGCCCTCTCTCCCCCCCCCCCTTATCTTATTCACAACGCTTACACACACACACACCGCAGGTTGATTGGCTCACTCGGGAGAGGGACGTTACGGCGGCTAGATCATAGACTGGCCAAACTCTCAAACCTGCTCTGGGTTAATTCACTCGAATAGGAGGGGCTTCTGGGCCATCTAGACCAGTGCTTCGTTTTTAATTCTTAGGAGAATATGAATTTCCTTTGATGGGCGACCCTGGGAACTGAAGGGACTAAATATTAAATTTTAATATGTTTACGAAAAAAAGTCAGTAGATTTTCTTCTTTTTCAGTGAATCAGTAGACCCGGAACGAAATCAGTAGATCTACTGATAAATCAGTAGACCTGGCATACACTGCCGCAAGTATACAGTCGTCAGTGTAAAGTAAGACGCTGATTCAGAGGCACATACGGCTTCACGCACATTGCACTCGCAAAACACATTCACACGGCGTCGATTCTTGATCGGTATTCAAGCTTACGAAGTCACAGAAACACAGCACTTTGGCGTGCCAAGAAAGCTTTGAACACGCCGCCAGACCGGCGAAACTTGCTTTCGACGAGTTGTTTTTTTCCTGTGGCACTGCCCTTTCATAAAAATTTCCACGTGTTCTCAACGGCAAGTATCACGCCTCACACAGGATCTTAAAGAACGTCTTCGGCGAATGACGACGAACGAGTAGAAAACGTGTCTATAGTACGCTGGAAAACCGCAGCAAAACGCTTGCAAAACGAGAAAAACGGCACGCAAGATGGTCGTCCGGTGGCCGCACTCGCGCTGCAGCGAACAAGCGGGGATACGCGATTCAGCAATTGTCATTGAGATCAGTGATCGGCAGTGTTAAAATGGTACCGGCTTTCTTTCAATACCATTTTCGAATCGGCCGAAAATGCCTAATACTGCGCAGTTATTGCCGATTTAGAAACGATATTCAGGGGAAAACACGGTTCGTGTACCATATATATCAGGGGTGGCCAGGCTGACCCGGCCTAAGAGCCGCAAGCAAAACCACGAAACTTCCAAGAGCCGAGGGGGGGGGGGGGCAAACTTTTGTCCAAAGCAATGAACGAAACTCGAGCTACTTCCAATCTACCCGAGTCAAAAGCAGTCCAACTGTACGAAAGGTAGCAGTATAGCACAAGACTACCAAACCGCAACCTGTCTTTCTATTTAAAACGCGTTCCATTTCTCTTTTTGGGGAACTGCTCGACCAGGAGGGAGGCGGGGGAGGTGGGGAGGAGGAGGTAGGGGAGGGAGCCGCGAGCCGCACTTTAACACGCGAAGAGCCGCATGCGGCTTGTGACTTGCAGCTTGGCCACCCCTGATATATATCATGGTTGCGTCGCCGCAATATAACGGATATTCCGTCGACATCGGCAGTACCGAAATGGTACCGGCGCAATTTTGCCGATACAACTTAAATATCGGCAGTACTCGCACGACTTTCCCGACCCGAGGCGAATATCGCCAATATTGTGTGCTGCTTGGGAAATGTGTCTCTTTCGCCCGCCTTGTACGATTAGCAGCGGCATCCGCTGCCTGGCTCTGCTTTTGTCGTTCGCCGGTTTTCCGCGCGCGCATTGGGCTCGCGCCGTGACATCGCCTCTCTTTCGCCTTTCTTTTTCACTACTCTCCTCCCTTCGCGGCTCGCTTCCCTTTCCACTGCTTTGTCTGCTGACGGACGGCGTCAGCGTTTTCCTGTCATCTAGGTACTAATGCTAGCGCATTAGTCAAAACAATTCACAGGGTCTCTTATGCTATCCCTAAGACGACTTGAAGGCGAGAGCCCAAGCGCCGATGCATTAAAGACAGACACATGATTTTCTTTGTTTCACGTTCTCTTTTAGAGCGCAGCTCTTAGGCGCCCGTTTCCGGCTTAAGCGGCGTCGCCGTCGGCGTCGCCGTCGCCGTCGGCGTAACCGCGCAGTGCATGATGGGTAAATTTCCTCGCTAAATTTAGCGGAAAATTTTCACCGCTAAATTTAGCGGAAAAATTTTCCCGCTAAGTCTAGCGGAAAATGTTTCCCGCTAAATTTAGCGGAAAATTTTCCCTCTAAATTTAGCGGAAAACTTTCCCCGCTAAGTCTAGCGGAAAATTTTCCCCGCTAAATCTAGCGGAACATTTTCCCCACTAAATCCAGCGGAAAATTTTCCCCGCTAAATCTAGCGGAAAATTTACCCCGCTAAATTTAGCGGAAAATTTTCTCCGCCCTCCCCCCCCGAGGTCACGTGACCCCCTGAGGGGGTCACGTGACCCCCCTTTCCTTCTCCTCCTCCTCAAGAGCTGCACTCTAATTCGGCATTACAGGGAGTTGTATTTTCACATTCTCTTTCTTTGACATCTTTTTTTATTTGTTTCATACGTTATTTCCAGATTTCATGTACGCAATTCCTCGTAGTCCTCTTCTCTTTAATTCATCTTAATTCACTTTAATCCCTCTTAATTCACTTTGATTACTCTTAATTCGCTATGTCATCCATCTTAATTTCATTACCTTTAATTCGCTTCAGTGGTCAGGTAAACGTTTTGGTACCTCTCGTGTCGCCGACATATTTTTTGACTCAAAGACTTTGAAGTTCGACTGTACGATGAGACATGTAAGGCTTTCGTCTTAATAATAATACTTTAATATTGGTCGACCCTAATATTCAGAGAAGTGGAACAGAAGGATACAGTCAAAGGCTCGAGCACACAACCATGAGCGTGCAACCAAGTCACGGGGCATTCGCTGCGCTTGATTGGTTGAACTGATGAAATAACACGTAGAGAAAGATGGCGAATGCCATGACGTTGCGCTTTTGACGCGGTTCTAATGGTTCCTCCGCGCTGAACACGTCGTCATCTGAACTTCCAGACGATGTCGGTGATGTCAGGAACGAAAAGTCGCGAGAAAAATTCACGCAGTAATGAGATTGCGCGTCTACTGTGATAGGACGTAGAATCATGTCTGCCACACATGCCACCATGCCGTGTCTCTATACAGTGTACAGCGGCGCACTTGCACCGCTTTGCTCCGTCGAGTACGTCGAGCATCACCACCCTCCGCCGATGTGCTATAGTCGGTAACAGGTTAAGAGTGAAGTGGAATCTCCCCCACCTCTTTCCCCTTCAGCAGGGTGAATGCTGGAGGGGAGGTCGCCTCCTCTCCAGCTCTCGCTCTGTTATAGTGTAAAGAAGTAAGAAAGAGCAGTCTGAGCGCCTGGGTTGACGCGATGGGCAGGGAAATTATGCTCAGAATTATTACAAGTCGACTTTCCTCGGTCTTAATTGTAAGCTAATCTTCAATTTAAAAAGAAAGCGCGGATTTATATTTAATAAATACGGTATTCAAGGTAGTTCCCTTGGAGCAGTCGATAAAGAGGGCAGCCAACTATGATTCAACGCTGGCTGTGTCACAACCATAAATTTTCATAATATTTCTGGGTGGTTGTTTTTTTAGTTTAATGGTATTGGAATCTTAGCTATATTATCATTACATTATAACTGAAAAATTAGAAGTTTATGACACTAGAGGGCATGTTTTCACTCACTCCTATTGGTATATTTAGTTTTGTAGGTTCATGAAACTTGGCGAGACGTATCTTTATTGATTGACGTTTTAGCGGATCTGCTGATTTGGGTGACATTTTTCATAAATCAAATTTACAGGCTAAAAAAAATGTACGTCTACAAGGGGAGAGAGCGGCTTTACACAACTGAAATGTGATCCAGTTTTCAACATTTTCTTTCATAGTAAACGGAATTCCCTAATCTGACCTGAGCCTTATTTCCAAAAAGAAAGTTACGTGTACCTTTTCCATCCCTTGGATTTTTGTTACAAAAAGGTAATACGTAATGTACGCTTCAGTATCAAAGAGAAATTCTCAATTATTATCAGAGATGAATTCACATAGCGATGCGATTATTTTCAAGTTTCCAATGATGTGCTGACAGATGTTGGCGTCTGCTCCAAAAGCGTCAGTGGCTGCTCCAAAGAAATATTTTGCCAGTCACGAAACCTGCTACAAAAGGTCAAATGCCACTTCCATGACTGACTACTCAAAATGACTGACTTCCTATAGTAGGTTACAAGTCAAGAAGGTAGCGGCAAACGCCCCTCAAAGGGAATCATATATCCCTCCGCCACCTCCGCATCCAATAGCGTCCCATTGTTTCCGTGACGTTGCGGCCAACGCGCGAGGAGGGTCTTGCCTTTCTGTACATATTTGCTTTTTTTTCGACTTTGACTTAGCATTGTGGAAGCCATGAGAGGGAGATTAGAGTTTTCCCCCTCCGATGGAAACAAAGAAGACTTTCGGGGATTAGCTTCCCCCTCCGATGGATACAAAGGCTGCTTTCAGGGGCTCGGTTCCCCCTCCAATGAATACAAAGGTCGCTTTCTTAAAAAGTGGGATCGGAGACAAGTTGGCATCACTCTGTAGCCCACATCTGTCCATTGAGAGCGGAAGAAGAGCGTTTCCAGTGAACTCTTCTTTCGACTACGGAGGGATTTGAAACGGGCGCATCACGCTTGTGGCAGGAGCTTCTCCTACCTTCTTAACATTGTAGCCGACTATAAGTTAAAACAGAATTCTGAAAAAATGAATTCGGCACGTGTTTGCTGGATCTTATCGGTTTCAAAATTCAAAACGCATAGCCCTAGTTA
>JAZHYW010064924.1:0-21340 GCA_037355805.1 Ixodes ricinus | reverse complement strand
GCGTATTGCTAGGCATGCCTAATGCATTTCACTGCGTTCCGGAAAATTAGTCTTCATCATGCCGAAAAAAGCACCAGCAAGCATGAACGCATCCCGCAATAAACCACACTCCATATGTGTCTCAGCAGCAATAAATTTGTTTTTTTACTGTTTTATTTTATATAAATTTTGTATTTATTTTAATAGGTCGTTATTTATTTTTATTTATTTATTATATTCATTCCTCATTCAATCGGTATACTTAATAAGTTTTATTTTGCGTATTATCTTTGTTTATAATCTCTTTTTCATTTGTCTTATTATTTCATCTAAACCTAGCTCTCTCTTCGCCGGCACGCTTGCATTCAAAGATCATTTACCCTTCCATCTTCAGTTGGCTGGGCCCGGGTTCGAGGATCTGCTGACTCGAACTTTGTAAGTATACCTGCTTAACATTGTGCAACGCTCCCAGCGTGTCACTTGCACATACGCACGGTATGACGCCCGCTACGACGCCTGCCATGATATTTTCTTCAGAAAACGACCATAAAACCCATTCTCTGTTCAAACCACGATTCGACGCGTTTCCGCTTTCGGTTCACACGAACGCATTCTCGAGCTGTTGGTCCTGCCCTGCCCAGTTGCAAAGCCCCACCGTCTCTGCAGGAGAAGAGGTGCATGTGTGTTATGCTCGTCAGGTGGCGCAAAGACCACAGGAAACCCAACTCAAAAAAAAAAAAGGGCAAAAATTTTTTTTTTTTTTTTTTGGGAATGTAACAGTTGCGCACGTGCCTTTGTTTTAAACATTACTTGCTTTCCTTGTGCGGTTTTCACATCCTCACCGTTACAACTCACCAATTCACACCTATACGTTCAACCAAACAGTTAATCCTTCGAAAGTATCATTAAACCACGAGACATCAGAATGTTATTATTCTTCAATGGGGCACATCGTGCCCATAAGACATTCCCTAGTGCGATGCGCTGTAGAACAATCACACACACACACACGTGCGTATATACTGATAGTAGACGCAATATGGCGATGGCCTAAGAGCAAAGCACATTAAGGGAGTAAATTAGTAACGCCTAAGGGCAGCCTAACTTCTTCAAGCCTATAGCAATAGGTCATCGCTTTCCCTATTAAAAATAAAACGAATATATTTTTTAGACGGGCACGTCAGAGCTGCTGACGTCATCCTTCGTCGCCTCATCAGAGTTCGCGATGTTGCGCCATAGACACCATCCGTGCGGGCGTGGCAACAGCCTCTGCGTGTCTTACAGCTCCTCGACCTCCAGAGCCATCTCCTGAAATAAATATATTTTCTTCGGAGGAACCACTCTTTCCCTCACCCCCTCCCAGCCGGTGAGCGCGGGCAGGCACGCTACCTAAAATACAATAAGGCAGCCACGGTCTTTCACCGCGCGCGACAAACGCCGACGACGGCGATCACGGTAGCGGAGCGTTGCAAGTAAGCCCAGCGCGTCTCGCGAGTCCTTTCTTTTTGATTGTCTTTTTTCTAAAGGAGCCGCGAAAAGGGCGAGGTTAGAGCGCAAAATGGGTATGTGTGAGTCACTCACCGCGCTAACGGGACACACGCGGAGGGAAAGAGAGAGAGAGAGATGCCAAGGAAGAAGTCCGCTCATTCCAATCAGGCGGCCTGTCGTAATCTTCCCGCTCTTACTCGGCGCTCGCTTTTGTCAATTCTCCCATCGGGCCTTCTAAATGCCCGTAGCAACATAGCGGGGACATGTCCCCTATCCCAGGGGAGAGGGGGGAAATGGCAGATGAACGAACAGTCTTTCACGGCTTTTTAACCCACGTTCCATCAGTACCGTTCCATTCCTACTTTTGATTCAGACAAGAGCTTCAATAACTTGTTTTTTTAAACACCAGGGCGTTTTCGGCAGATGAGTCGTTGGAAAATCGCCGTCATACATCTAAAGCTCAAATCTTCGCTGAAAGCATTTAGATGGTGCATTTCCATTTTCGGGTATTTTTAAAATGCGAATTACTCTTCTGCGAGAAAGTTGCTCATCAGCTGATCAACAAACAGATAATCATTTGTAGGATGTATTTAGCGAACGACTTCTGCTTAAGTTTACAATGGCATTCCTGAATCAAACAACCGAAAGCTCGCAGCAGCCTTGATTGCAAGGTCTTTACAACACATATCGGGAAACATCATTTTTTTTTTTTTTTTTAAGATGGAGACCAGAGTCGGGAAACATGTGTTTATGAATGACCACAGCCAGCACCTAAAGTTTTACGGTTCAGTTACCACCAATGTGAATGTTTGTATCCTTGTCAACCAACATTAAAACTCCTACTGAGAGGTGTCCCGAGAACTTGGAATACACGTTTTAAAATAAAGAAAACATTTTTTTTTTGTTAATTAAGAAAGGTTAAAAAAACAGGGACAGTATATGATTGACGGCAAACATAATATTCACAGGCAACTGTTATTTCATTAGAGAAACACGAGCTAAATATACAATAAAACAAGCTATTTTAACATGCTCAGGACTTGTTTTAAGGCCTAGAAGGCTCGCTGACAAACTAGTTAGCACCTCGTTTTGATCAATACAAGTTTCGTGCCGGGGCTTCGCTGGTATTTCACCGTGTGGCCCTAATAATCACGGTGCCGAAAAACAAAAGTGTAGCTCACACCGGTTGTAGGGGACTGTTAATTGCCTTGATAGTGATAGCCTGTACGTCACTTGCTTGGGGCAATTTATTCTAATTGCAGCACCCCTCCAATTTGCGGCGATTCGATGATGGATGGATGAATGATATTACGCCCTTGTAACGTAAGTGTAGCATGCGCAACTCCGCCTTTCTGGCCCGCAACAACAAGAGGTTTCTGACCGTTTCTGTTGATGATGGTGTAGCCATTCCGGATAGACGAAGTGAGCAGATGACGCACTGCTCGCGCCCTTCGGTGTAGGCTGCGGCACACCACGTGTTTGGGACACCGTAACCAGATCTACCAGACGTCATGACGCCTGTTGGTTTATAATGTGACGGGCCAAACAACCAACAACTGGACAACACAACACCAACGTGGTAGGAACCACCCTCCCAGCGATTTTTCCGCACCACAACAAACATGTTGGCGACTCATCGGAGTTGCCCGGGAAGGCACCGCCGTTGCTGTCGACTCAGCTAACTGCACGAGTCGGGCACGGACAATTACCAGGAATAACAACAAAAATAAGTAACAAAACAAAACCCCGCTAGGCTTCACAGACAACGCCCCACTCCTGTGGTTCGACTGAAACGGTTACAGTACAGTGCGACACAGTGATAACGTGAATACGCCACCCCCGGGGTTTTTCCCACACAGCCGGAAAAATCTATCATTCATATATATATATATATATACATAAATCTACAAAAATACCATATAGTTACCGGAAAGAATGAGAACGGCGGACGCGCTCGTTGCCTTCCATTGCGTATTCGATTGGGCGCACCCTAGGTTTCACGGGCGTTGCCGTTTCGAAGGTATAGGAGAAGGGCATAGCGGCCCCAATGTCGCCTTCGCTCTGTCAGTGAATACAGGATGGGAATGCGATCGAGCGATGTTCAACTTAGAACGTAGTCGTTCAACGAAACCGCGAATGAAATTAGGGAGAACGGACGTTGTGTTCGTGCTACCTGCGCGTCGCACCGTGTTTACCTCATGCAGAGAGCGAAACAGTCAGCCCAACCACGACCGTTCTCTTTTCCTGTTTTTCTCACATGGCAGAAAGGCTGCGATAAAAACTACTATATAGGGGGTATCTACTGGATGCCATATTCGAGGTCGAAGTGAGCGCAGCCAGAATGCAGCCATAGTGTTAGCCAGCTAAGACCGCAATCTTTACGGTGTGGAAATGCACGTTGCAATAGACCAGGAAGTTCGCTGCCGCACGCGCTCAGCAACCACGCATACAGATATGTCGCCAGTGAATACCCCATAGAGAGGCGGGACGCGAAAGTGGCCTCACAGAAAAAAGTATATAAGTATTCTACACGTTTAAAATCACAAGCACCCAAGAATCGGTCCTGCTGGCCCCCGCTGAACCCCGAGTTGCCCTGGCACTCAGGGGTGATGCAGGAATTTCGAGGGGGGGGGGCAAAGGTCAGCGTACCATATGCTTAGGAACCCCCTTCCTCGTTTCACGCTCCAAATTTTACGCATGCAGAAACTGCAACAGACATCCGACCCCCCAAATCCGCCTTCGCTGGCACTGGTGACTTAGAGAGACTTATAGCTCGAGTGTGAATAACCGCACCGTGAAGCTCAAGACCAAGCAGTTTTGGTGAGGCGGCTTTTGTTTATGGGTGTTCCTCGACAACATCGGGGACGAACCAGCAAATCCACGCATTTTTTGCACATATGCGACTTAACTTGGGGGGGAAAACAAAGCGTCCATATTAACGAGACACGATTACACAACTGAGTGTCAGCGTTCCACGCCCCTTTGGCATGGCATGCTGGTTCATTGCGGGTTAGTCTCTCCCAGTGGCACATGCCGAAATGATTAAAGAGAAGAAATCAATACGACTGAGAATTCGAAAGAAAAGCTATAATTAACGAAAATATTTATTTATTTCAGGCGTAGGCTTAATAATAAAAAACAAACCAGCTAATAAACGTACTAAAAAGGTTATGTTTGGTATAACTTCACGCATTGTTTTCAGCCGAATCTTTCACGTTTAAATACACCTAGGGGTAAAGAAGTACCATTTTCAATATGATTAAACGAGTAAATCTGATTTAATTCGAAGCAATATGATTTAAATAAAAACGTCTATTTAATCTTTTTTTACCTTGTTTTGGATATTACAGCTTACGCACCGCAAAGGCCTCTTAGTCTTATGGCCGCACCTGTGGAAAGCAGTTGGGGAATCGCCCTTTTCGGACGGACAGCCGTTCTTCCGTTCGAATTATTGAAGGTCACAGTAAGCACTGTCAAATGAAAAACAAGAAGAAAAGTTGGCTAGTCCGGTACACGGGCCTCGAACTGTTCCGTCACAATCAATCGCTCGTTGCACGGCCCCTGTACTCCACGTAAAAAGTTCCATGCAGCGTTGTCAGAGCCACAACGAGGCGCGACCGCCCTGCTTCGGAATCTCGCTTCATTGCACAGATGCCTCGGCCAGGACAGACCGCATCATTTGCCCCTCGTGAGTTAATCCCGCGCGCTCTGAGTCACATAACTATTCAGCATACCCAGCGCGTCGCTTATCCTCTCCCTCAGGTCACGTGACACACGGCTTTGGATTGGCTTCGATAAAGCTCCTTTATGCGCTTTAAAAGCAGAGCTACAGGCACGTTCAGGTGCAGAGGCACGTGCAACGGTGCAGCTTTTTGGAAGATCATGGCGGCACAGCGCGGCGCTGAGCTATACTCTGTTTCACTCTCATGATGTACCGCAGGAAGGGCTACAAGCGCGGGCTCAAATCAGGGTTGTACAATAAAGAAAAAACGCTGCTGCCGACTTTAAGGACCTGAAATATATTTTAAAGGACCTTTTCTTACTAAACAATTCGACTTTTCGCGAATTGCCCACACCCGTAGCATCAGTCCTGCGAACAATTTGGGTACAATATCAACATTTCGAAGTTATCTGGCTTCGCAAAATTAGAACTCGAGAATAATTCAAAAATTTTCAGCTTTTGGTACGGTTCGGCGCAAATTCGAGCCCGCGTAATTGACCCCGGGGACAGATCGCATTACCGAAGCACGGAGTCACATAGTTCTTCATATGCCTACCTGCCGTTGTCTTTATGTTCTCACCAGGTTGCACTTTTCAGGCTTTTTAGTAGACCAGCTCATTGACGACGTCAAACGTCTTCCCGCAAGGTCTGCATTTTGCCCGATTCATGCTCCCCGTCCGGCAGCGCAACCCAGTCAGTAGTCGTCATGACCCACGATGACCGCTGGTTACACTTTCCAGGCATCGTTAACAGCTTAAACAACCACCAGTGTGCTGCGTAAAAGTGGTACCAAACAAGGAAACCAGACTTAGTAATTGCGCAAACACCATGCGAGCGAGCGACCGACGGTACAAGATCAATAAGAAGCTGGAAGAAGTGACGGGCGAGACCGGTCTGGAACCACCGGGACTGCTACTATTGTACACAGGCGCTAACGTAGAACAACCAAATATGTCAGAGTTGTATGCCATGAGAGACCCCGTCGTTTTAGTTTCAATTTTTTTAGCTTACACGTAAAATCCGCGATTCTATTATATTATTATAAAAAAATGTAGCACCACTCGACTATCATAGGGAAATTCAAGGTTTTCAAGCACCGCCACAAATTCCAGGACTTTCATGTCTGAAATGGCATCAACCAAGGTTTTCTGTTTTCAAGCAATTCGTGCGAACCTCCTGCTGTTTCAAAGTATCCGCGGCACAAGCCCGTGCGTCAAGAGCAGCTCCCAACGCTATGAGCTCTGCGCTTCTAGCCTTGTCTGCGGTACAACATGTGCGAAACGGAGTATAGATTTCAAATCGCCATGTTCTTCCCAGAAGCGGCACGCGGCAGCAGCGGCACGTGTCTCGAGCATTTCCACAACCAATGAATGGCCCCACATTTTCCGAGAATAGACAGGCTTTAGGCTTCTGATAAAGCCCTCTATATCCTGGGAAAACATCCACCCACTTACCTTAGAAATAAACGCCAGAAGAAACTACCGCTCAAACCATAAGGTAAAAACCAAGCACAGTCACGAGAGACACCGAGGGTAGGGGAAGAAAAAAGTCAAGATATGGCTCGCCCGCTCAAGATATGCGCTCGCCCGCTGTCCTTCTTTTGTCCTTTTGCGAGTGTGTGCATGTGTTCAGCGCGCCGTTTTTCATAGCGAAGATGCGCGTTCGTCCGAGTCCCTTGGCTTGCGTCCGTGTCTCGAACCAAACCCGGCTCCTCCAACAGCTGCGGCTTCCCCCCAAAAAAAAAAAAAGACGGCACAAAAAGAACACCGGCCAACCGACGTTCCGCCGTCGTTTATCGCGACGACGACCACGCCGAGAAGGTTCGAGGTATACAGAGCGCTCGCAGACGCACGTGCATCGCACCCGAACAAACGAGGACTAATGAAGGCCAAGATACGAAACCAGGAAGCACACGGCGATAGCAGCTGACGCGAAAAAACACCCGAGAAACTGACTGACGCGCGAGAGCCGGAGTTGCCGCTATACTATTGGCGCAGGCAGACAGACACACGCCGAAGAGAGTTTTCGGCAGCGCTGCTATTATAAACGCCATATAGACCTATTGCTGTATTACCCAAACATCAAGGAGAATGCAGGGATTGGTGTTCCACGCGCCGCACGTGCTGGCCTCAGCAGTAGGAACTTTTCTAAAGCAAACACCTAAAACAAATGGCATCTTGCACGCGCGTTCGTCGACGCTTTATTTTGGTCATTTACTTCGAATCTTTTATACGGGGAAGGCGTGCGCGTGTGGCGCGTGGAACACCAATCCCCGCATTCTCCTTGATGCTTGGGTAATATAGCAAATGGTTCTATTGCCAGCACGCATACGTAGGGCAGCAAGCATGTTTAAATATGCTTTCAGTAGCTAGTGACCGACAGATACTTCTCTGCGCATATTCTGCAGAGAACTCAGCGTCAAAAACGCACCTCACGCAAGATGGCATCTTTATCGTCCGCTCTCTTATTATTTATTCAGTGTTTTGAATGCCATGGGGGATGTAACGCAAAATGTGCAAAATAATAACCTAACGTCTGGCAAAAAAAAAATTTAAACGTTATTTAATTCTAACTTGTGGAAGTCCCGATCGACGAAATGAAACAAACACCTTGCTGCTGTTACAAAACAAACAAAAATGCAAACAAAAAACAGTGTTTTTTATTACCGCCTGATTTTCAGTTCGAATCGAACACAAACGACAGCCGATACCGCTCACGGATTGGGCGCGAACCTTACGTCGGAAGTCGGCAATTCTGTGATTCAGGCCCCTGTCCCCGTTCGTCACTGCGGTGACGGAAATCGCCGAGCTTCAACGGTGTGTCGTGAAAATTACCAGCAAATCCTGGTCTCTAACAAAAGTCAAAAAAAAAATAATAAAAAAGGCGCGGGCAAGCTGGTGAATTAATTCAATATTATAAAACCGGGAGACTGGGGAACAAAAAAAGAAAAAAAAAGAAAGAAGAAAAGGACAAACTAACACACCGTCTGAAACAAAGGTAGTTCGTGATTTGAAGGCGAAGCGCTCACTTGTCCCACTGAGCGAAAAAGAGAACCGATAAAGATACGATCATGCCGCGGCTCCGCCGCTCAATGGACGACCCACTTGTCCCATTACCTTGGAGTCGTCCTTGCAGTCGTCCCAGAAGTCGTCCTAGACCTCTGGGGGACGACCTCACCCCGGCTCATAATACCCGAAGAGCAAGCCAGCGTCGCCGGCGTTGTTTTTGTTGTGCCCGAAAGATGTCCATAAAAAATACCGTCATCAAGCGTCGTCAGCGTGATGTCGTACCACCGGAGCGCCGTGCGCAAAAAGTGCGCTTCGGACTTCACCTGTCGCTCGTCGTGCTTGGTGCGATGGACCGTGAGGCGACCGACGTCTACATCTACGGCCTCGGTCATCGGCAGCAGCAGCGTCAACATTTACGGCGGCATCCGCAGACAAACGTGGCCGCCCATGCGCGCCCGTCCCAGACGTCTTTCTTGACATCGTCCTGGAAGTCGTTCTTGAAGTCATCCTAGAGGTCGTCCCATACGTCGCCCTCTAGGCGTCGTCCTAGGGTCGTGCTAGAAGTCGTCCTCCAGGCGTCGTCCTAGAGGGTCATCCTAGACGCCGTTCTTGAAGTCGTCCGAGACGCCGTACTTGGTGTCGATCTCTGGACGTCCTTTTCCACGTCGTCCTAAACTTTAATATGTGTAGAAACATTACTCGGAAACATTTCCCCCACGGGACTATAATGCTTTCGCTTTCACACCTTTTTTTTCTGTCTTGGGTTATATATTATTATTATTATAAATGTTCATCTCCGAAGTCCCAGAACGTATTGAAAACAAAATTTCAAAAGCGAATGTTAATTTTTTTTTTTTAAGAAGACAATAAACGGTTGTTTTGCGGATTGAACGAGAACGTAAGGTTTAATAATTTTGCCGATGAAATTTAGCGTAAAAACTTCCGTCACGTGAATATGTCAGTCGTCAGGTCACTTGACGTCCATTTTCCACTACATTTAGCGTGGGAACTTGCGCCACGTGAGTACGTTGTGTGACGTCAGTCGTCAAGTCACGTGACCCGACGACGAAATTCCGTCACGTAAATACGTTGCGTGACGTAAATCTCCAGCGAAATGTAGCGAAGAAATTTTCATCACGCGACGCCGTCACGTGACGTCACGAGTCAAGCGGGCCCAGTTTGTCGACCGAGGCGAGGACCACCATCGCCGGCCGGAGCACGTGGACGCTTGGCCTGGCAGAGAACGGATTACAGCCCAGCGTATGGAACGAAACACTCAGAAAGTTTTCGTAGATCGTTTCCGCCGTCCCGCAATGCTCTCCGCAACGCGCTACGATACCCGGAAGTCTACAGTCAAGGCCATGGGCGCGCAGGCGCAGTAGCGGAGTTCTTCGTTGCGGAGGGCTTAGCGGAGGAAACGCGGTCTACGAAAACTCCCTACTAATACGTGTTCCGTACGTTATGGACATCCAGAGATACATCCCGAATATTACAGGGGTGAATCTTATTAATTTTCGAGCGAACTGAAATCATTACTCGAATATTACTTCTCGGTTACAGACCTTCGGATCAAGCATTTAAATGTCCCGAGCAGCCAAATGTGGCACGGACCCACCTTTGGCTGCTTTATTTTTATCGGCCAGGGAAAATAAACTATGCATCGCAGAATCCGTCAAAATGTGACGCTAGCGGTTGGAATAGAACCCGAACGTTTGAGAACACGACGTCACCTGGATCAAAAGATATTTGAGGAAAATGAAGTTTCTCTATGGGCCGACGTCCACCTGAGCGTAATATCCTCAAAACAAGAACTGACGATGTGGATGCTTGTGGCATTTATATCAGTACAAAAGTTGTCAGCAAGAAAGAGAATAGTGTTTCCTTTCTTGGCAAAAGATTTTTTTTTCGCAGGAAGACCTGCTACAGTTATTTACAATGTCCTTTTAGTTGCAAGTTTGCTCTCGTCCCGTGTTTTGCTTCGTCTGTGTCCCGTTTTTATGTTTTTTTCTACTTTTTTAACATGTTTGACAACAACCAACTCAGCCCATTCATGCACTATTTTAAGTCAATACCATGTTGAGAGTAGAAACACGAAAAGCTACTGATGTCGCGTTCACGCTAGCTGTTCCGCAATGTGTGCGCACGTTTCAACAGCTGTAGCTACAGTTCCTTAGTACTCCTCGTAACAGTAAAACCTGGGATTGCAGTGATGCGATTGACTCGAGTCATTTTGTAGCACCTTTTTGGAGCAGCCAAAAGTCCATTATGGAGCAGCAAAATGTCATTTTGGAGCACAAGCACACACTTCATTTTTATTCATACCACTGTGAATATCACATGTTAAGATTCGTGCGTTGGCCTATCCAACTAAAAGAGATGCATGCTTTGTCTTTACACTTCTGTGCAACGGCAGGTTTGATTTCTCCAACACAAAACCAGATGTTTAGCTGCACATGGAAGCACTAGGCATGGCAACAAGATGCTGATCGATGAAGTATAGTACGGACTGCTGAGAATGGTCATCTTAGGTATGAAATAAAATGTAAACCAAATAGTATACTCCACTAAAATAATGTTAGAATAACCTTGAGCGCACAAATTGATGATCCCATTCAAATTCTAAAGGTGTAATAAAACAAAAATTCTTAAATAAAATTTAAAAAAGCAAAATAAAAGGTCGTTATAATTTATGAAAATTAAGGATATTTTGTATGTAGAGGCTCATAATAACAGAGATCGGCATGTGAACAATAAGTATGCCGTCTTAAAACAATCTAGCCAAAGTGGTTAAGGTTATTCCTTCTACTGCTTCACCTAACTTGGATTTAATTTATTCTATTGAGTGAACATCGAACGGATAAAACATATAAACATATATAACGGTGAAAACTAAACAAATACAAAATAAAACTACAGTTCATATAAATTTTCTTGCGACTAAATCCATAATTTGAAAGGATCTCGCCAGAGTACCGAAGTCTATCGTAACCAATAGCCACAGCTCAATTCAGAAATGCATACTGCAACTAAGGGCTTTACATTAACACTCAAACCTCACGAAGTTCTTTTTCTTTTTTTTTTTCAAAACACGTTTTGGGGCGGGACGTGTTTAACGTTTCGCTTTAGGGGAATGCTTTCCCTTTAGCATTCGGATGCACTGCGGCGAAGCACAACAACCAAAACTGCGATGCTTACTTCGCAGCTGCCGTTTCACTGCAGTACGTAAAAGCACGGCGAGAAGCGCACTCAACAAAGCTTATTTCCACGCCAGACCAGACTAGGAAACAAAGAGATTTTGCGAAGGCTTCAATACTGTCAGTGTTTGACACTGACAGAGAGCTCAAATAGGACAATAGCACGTTATTTGCCGCTAAAATCGGAAGTTCTGAAAATTCGCACGAGCCCACCATAACGATCCGGGCGTGTAGCGAGGCCCGAGCCATTGTGTCTTCAGTGTTAATAAAGTGAAATAAAGTTTTGGGGCGATGTTGGCAGGTTCTGCCATCTCGGTTAAATGTAGCAGAATGGGCCCTTTGGCGCAGTTTCGCTGCAAATGGCGCAGTTTGCGCAAGTGGCGCAGCAATCACATCACTGCGATTGGCGCGACGCCACGCTGTCCAGTATTCTGGACAGTTTTGCGACCAATGTGACACCTCAGGTAGTGGCTTCAGACGGTCTTTCGTACGATGTGTTAACTGTGTGACTGCGGCTTTAATTATTTCGTATATATGTTTATGTGAAACAATACAGACGATTATATTGCGCCCCTCCTCCGCTAGGTGGCGCCAGCTAGTTCTCGATTTCCGCGCATTCAAAGTTCTCTTCCAACTTGGCGGTTTGAAAGTTCGAAAAAAGTGGAACATGGTCGAACTCGAACCTCGGCAGGCCCGCGACATCACTGCTTACTTGCTTGCTAGCTCGACGAAAGGAACACAAAGCAAGTAAGAAACTCGAGCGGATCATTGCACCGACCAACACAACAAACCAAGGGGAAATCTCGCGTACGCGAGGGAACACAAGGAGGAACCGACCGACCCTCAAAGAAGTGCGGAAGAGACACTCAAGGAAGAAAGCAACACCAGAAGGGTAAAAAAGAAGAGCAAAAAAATGTCCGGACGCCGCAGAGAGAGGAAGCCGCCGGGAGCGTAGCGAACAGTCCACGACGTTACGCCTGATCCAGTCTGCCTGCAGCACAGTCGCTGCTGCCGCGTCTCTTTGGGGTTCCCCCCCTCCCACTTTTCAAAAAAAGAAAAGAAAAAAGAAAAAAGCCCTCCCCCTTTAAAAAAAAATGACAATTGTAGAGAAACAAAACGAACGCACCAACACAACAGCGCGGAGGCTACGAAAACGCTCAAGAGCGAACGTGAGCCCGAGAAAAGGCGGGAAAGGGGTCCCAGCGAAAGTATCACGGAGGAGTCCGTTCCAGGAAGAAGCGGGGCAGCGGCGACGCTCGCCAAGTCGTCTCGGCCGCTCGGTCTGCTGCTCAAGAGCCGTCTTCTCGCCCGGCGGTCAAACGTTGATCACCGAGCGCCTCGTCTTCGCTTTCTCCACCACCGACTTCCAGTAACGGGAAGCGAGAACGAGCGGCCGACGACATTCCGTCGGATCGGCCCAATTTCGGGGACAGGGTCGCGCTAGGAACCACGCGCTAACGGCGGTAAGGGCACCCCAGCCATCGATGGATGGATGGATGGATGGATGCGAACGGTTGTACCCTTTATAAAGGCGCATATACACTGCGAAAAAAATCGCGCGTCGTAGGGTGAGTTTCTTTTTTTTCTGCTTATTTTTGTATTGAAAAAAGTCTGCCCGCCGAGGAGGACGACGCAGGGAGACGACCCAATCAGCGAGTGATCGGACGTGACGTGTCGCCTTTTTCCGGTTAGGACATGTTTTCCCTGTTTTTATTTTCGGGGCACAAGGAAGAAAGGCGAAAAGGCAAGAGGAGCGAGGGATTCATGCAGTTGTCAAACGTGGTGGCGGGAAGCATTTCAGAGTGGAGAGAAGCAAGCCGATTGGAATATCTGACTGTGAGCAATGTTTTATGTGCGTGTACGACGCCGTGAAACTACTGATGAAAATAATCCCTGGAGAAGGGGAACAAGAAGGACAAAGGACAAACACAAATCTCCAAACACAGCTAGGTGACTGGTGAGCGACCGAAAAAATCCGCCTGGTCCGGGTATCGAACCCGGGACCTCTCCATTACAGGTGGAGCGCTCTACCAACTGAGCTAACCAGGGGTTAGACGTCAGTAGAGCAAACGGGTTTTATCAGCTGCCACCAGTCTAACACCAACGAGGGTGAAGCTTGCAATTTAAGGTTTACTATAATGCAATTAAATCGCAAGAGGCAGCAGCGACTGGACAACGACGATAATAATCCCTGGAGAGAACAAGAAGGACATAAGGACAAACACAAATCTCCAAACACAGCTAGGTGACTGGTGAGCGACCGAAAAATCCGCCTGGTCCGGGTATCGAACCCGGGACCTCTCCATTACAGGTGAAGCGCTCTACCAACTGAGCTAACCAGGGGTTAGACGTCAGTAGAGCAAACGGGTTTTATCAGCTGTGTTTGGAGATTTGTGTTTGTCCCTTTGTCCTTCTTGTTCCCCTTCTCCAGGGATTATTTTCATCATTCTTGTCCAGCTCGCTTGCTC
Organism: Ixodes ricinus; assembly: GCA_037355805.1. Taxonomy (NCBI): domain Eukaryota; kingdom Metazoa; phylum Arthropoda; class Arachnida; order Ixodida; family Ixodidae; genus Ixodes; species Ixodes ricinus. The sequence continues at coordinate 7,482 of JAZHYW010064924.1, read as the reverse complement.
CCCTTGCATTTAATTGCATTATAATTAGCTGTGTTTGGAGATTTGTGTTTGTCCTTTGTCCTTCTTGTTCCCCTTCTCCACGGATTATTTTCATCATTCTTGTCCAGCTCGCTTGCCCCTTGCATTTAATTGCATTATAAGTGAAACTACTGTTCATCGTTTGCGAGAAAGCCGCCACCGAAGTTCGCAGTGTGTTGCAACCTCCAACTGGGACGGAGCGGTCACTCCCAATGTGTTTTGTGTGTTCTTTGTTTGCACGCCACCACTACGGAATACAACGGTCCTCCTCGAAAGCACTGTCGCACAAGCTGCGTGCAGTGTTAAATGGGCGGACGCGAGGGCGTAGCACCGTGCTTTGTTTGCACAAAAACGCGACAAAAGAGCACATTCTGAAGTCCACTCTGTTGAGCGTAAATATATATTGCCCACCGGGCATAGAAATTGCTTACTGGCTAGGGTCCATTAACCTCCCAGTGAACAATGGCTAGAGGACCACGTGTCTCGATCATTGAACCGACCGCGACCAAACGTGGAGGAGCCTGCAACTCCATGCCGATATAAGTATAAAAAAGAAAAAAAAAGAAGAGACGAACAGAATTGGTCCAGACACGAGCCTAACAATCCCCAAATGTTTGTTCGTTTAAAAGCAACGCTAAGCTCAGAAAACTGGCCTGTTACGCAAAGCTGGGCATTACTGTACAGCGGCACACGCCCTTGCCCTGCAACAGCTTGGAAGATACTGTATCTGTGTCGTCGACCTGGAGGACAATGACTTCAATTATATATCTTTCTAATAGACCCTGTTACAAAAATGTGCTGCGTCAGTTATTCCGGGTCTGCCAAAGTTCGTGGCTTGTATTGGACACAAGGGTTCCGTCGACGTTCGGCATGAACTCGGCTCCGCTCGTATTAAAAAAAAACAAAAAAGACGTATACATGTACGGATGGATGTTAATAAAGGTTTTGCAGAATGTTATGAAAAATATTTAAGGGCTTTTAATAACCTGCTGGCATTTTTTCAAGAATCTGAAGACTTGCCATTTCCAGCATGGGAAGGTAATGTTGATGGGGGCTTGTGCCAGGCACGTAGCCAAGGTCTTGTTTCGGGGGGGGGGGCAGAAAAATGGAAGATTACGGGGGGGGAGAGGGGAGAAGGGCCCCCCCCCCCCCCGGCTACGTGCCTGGCTTGTGCCTACTCAATTTTCCCTTTCTCCATTACCGCAACTATTTTTGTTATCCTGTCCTTGCCTACCTTGCAGGGTTGCCAGGTTGGGCTATAAATAGCCAAATTGGGCTAGTTTTATTTGCAGTTGGCGGGAAAAAATAGTAGTTGGCTATTTGGCTAGTATTGGGCTATTTCTGACCCGTGCATTGGGCTATTTCTGACCTGTGCATTGGGCAATTTCTGACCTGTGCTGGAACCAAAATGCCTGAAAGCACTTGGGTTTATAGGTTCAAATGTATTTTTTAGAGTAAGTTACGTGAACATTTGGCCCTTCAGTCCCTTAACCCTGATAAGTATGCGACAGCAAACAAATTCGTCTGTTTTTTGAGCGCCTTGTGTAATTGTTTACCTCCGAATCTTGTCAGAATGCAAGCGTGTGCTGTTATTCCTCCATCTCAACAAGTGACGGCGCGATTCCTTGCGGCCTTAACAGCACCTGTTCTGCGCATTCTTTAGGTTATGATTATAATGCAATTAATCCAGGGATTATTTTCGTCAGTCTTTAGGTTGTCTGTTGATTGGCGTGCACCTATATTTTGTGTTTAATTCTGCATAGTTTTCCCGTGACGTCATTCTGGTCACCATGCCCCGATAGTAAGCATCCCATTAGGTATGTTGTCATGCGCTTGTACGAGCGTTTCAGGAAGTTCGCCGAACGTGCAAGGGACGCCATTTCTGAGGCATTTGATGGATAAAAATGTATTATGTGTCTTTTGTGTTCAAAATAAACGTTTCAAATGATCAGGTTTTTTTTTGGCTATTTTTGGGCTATTTTTCTGGATCGACATTTGGCTATTTTTGGGCTATATCTCGTAGACGTTTGGCGGGTTGGAGTTCAAACACCTGGCAACCCTGCTACCTTGTGCATAATCATGATGCAACCTTCATTTTGAAATAAAACGTTTCTTTAATTCAGCTTGAAGGAAAAAAAATTTTCAGGATATAATTTGGTTTTGCTTAGTTTGGGACCAATAAAACACAAATTCAAATATATATATATTTTTAAATGTCCATGGGTTGATATTAACAGATTCATAGCCACGGTAATTTCTGCTGGTGACACTGTACCCTAGGCGGTGAATTTTGTTTTTGCTTAGTTTGAACTAAAAAATACAAATTCAAATAAATATTTTTTCTTATGTCTTGGGTTGCCGATAACTAGGTTTCCGCATTCTCGGTTTCTATTTCTTCAAAATTCGGCGTACTTTTTTCGGCGTGATAAGTATGTCCTCAAAAGTTTATCACCTTTTTTCGGTGAATATAGAGTTAACACTCAACGGACACCGGATCAGATGATCCTTGTAGCTCTGATATTTGTGATCACTCAAAGAATAACGGCACAGATACATTGAAAAAGAAATGGACACTGTATTTGGCAAACGTGTGCAACTGTAAAAGAAACAAGAAAAAAAAAACACAAGTACAAACAAGATGAAGCCTATGCACAAAATCATGGAACTTCACCTTCTGTACATCAGGATTACGTGATCTTATTATGGTACACACACATGTACTTTCCCAGGTTCTCCTCGTTGATTGCACTCTTTCTTTCCTGTTAATATGACCCCGAGCTTCGAGAATGCCCTCTCAATGCTAACACTGGGCACTGGTAGGCTGAAGGAGATGAAGCGCTGCCTGATCCAGAATCGGCCAATCAACCAATTGTGACCGTCAAAAGAGGCACGGTGCAACGTTTTGAAGCCCAACACGACATGCAGAGCTTGCATCAAGTCAGTCTTCCATACAACGAGTTTGAAAACACGCTCGTACATGGCGAAGTCATAAGGCATTTCGGACATCACGTTCCGATCGATGATGTGCACATTAAACCAAAACGTTGTGATGGCACCCGTGTATCCCATACATTCGGACACGTTTCGATAGACACAGTCGTTCCACTTTTTCGCCACGGCTCTGCGGTACGACTGGAAGGTCAAAGTGACCTTTTCCGGTTAAAACTGAATTTTAGAAAATGGATTCGACATACTTTTATCGGTTTTTATCGGTTTAAATCGAAAATGTCGAACCTAAAACTGACCTTTTTCGGTTAAAACCGAATTTCCGAAAATGAATTCGGCGTACTTTTATCGGTTTAAACCAAAAACTCCGAACCCTAACGATAAGAGCTTCACAGCCTCTGTAATTTCTGCTGATGACACTGTACCCTAGGCAGAGACCCCTGAAAACCAGATAGCCTGTCGTTTACTGCAAGCCGAGAGTATTTGCAGTCTGTAACCGTAGGATGATGCCCCAATAATTTCATGTGCAGGGCATGTACAGCCATGTGACACTTATCAGACTGTGCAAACTAAATCTGCTCAATAGGATGGTCTTAGATGGATACACGAGTGTAATGCTATATTAGCCAAGCTCAAATGACCCAATTAGTTTGTACCCCAACAGTTTGGGCCCTTTGGAAACAGTGTTGGCGGTAATGCGTTACAAGTAAGGTCGTAACCAGTAATGCATTACTTTTTCCGGTAACATAGTAACATACTCATTACTGTTTTCAAAACATTGACGGGTAACATCCTTATATTACTTATTTCAAGTGATGTGTAACGTAGTTATGTTACTCGTCACTTCTTCCCAAGACTTACAAAAATTGCACATCAATTTTTGTAATGTTTTTGTTGCCAAGAATTTTGAAAACTTTTCTTGTGAGTAATAAGGTGAAATTGTAAGAAAGATAAAATAATCATGTTCAGTTTCCGCACGAACGTAGTGTTTCCTGAAATATAGCGCTTATGCGTACCTGTGCTGTCAAAAGAACAAAACGTGTTAATTCATAATTAAGAAAATTAATGCAAAAGTAATGTGCATTACTTTTAATCAGTAACACATTCCTTTTATTTTGAGGTAATGTAAGTTGGTAACGCGCTAATTTTATTTGCAAGTAACGAGTAACATTTCGTTGCTTTTTTGGTAACGCCTCCAACACTGTTTGGAAATGACCCATGGATGTTGGTATCATTGATAGATTGATATCCCGGAAAAAGGCAAATTGCTAAACCAGTAATGCATCTGTCTCATGCAGTTGCTATTACCTGTTGTTTCCTACAGGTATATCAGAATTAAGGAGACAAGGGGTAATTGTCCAGTATCTTTCAACCACAATGACAACACCTGCTGCTCACAGACTTGATTTCATGGCAATATTTCAATGGTTTTAAATTTTGCAACAGATTTATTAGGTTGACATAGGGTTTGTCTACCTCAAAGTAAATGCTGGCGACACTGAAATATTGCTTGTGTTCCAAAATCTTAGGGTAGCTGGATTGTAGGACACTAAAAGTACAACTAAAATATCTATAATTTTCTTGCTAAAAAATTTTTCCCTGTCACCTTTTTTTTTTTAATGAATATCTTTATAATATGTAGCCTTTCAGCCCTTCCATGTAAGCCGGCGGTAAATTATTTCATTTGTGAAACCAATTCTACCAAGAGACTATAAACTTCCTCAGAAAAAACAGGGAACCTCTTTCCCCACCCCAGAATCTTAAGGAACTGCTTTACCAAATGGCAGACTCCATCAAATTTTAGTCTGTTCCTCCCCCGTATTGTTTACGTTGTATTATTGAAATGTCTGGAAAAAAAAAGGGGGAGGGGAGTGCCCTTCTCCTTCCCTTCCTCGGTTCTGACACCACTGCCACAGATCATGATTTCATAATGAACTGCTCAAAATTTATTACACTGCAATACTGGCCCCTGCGATATATTCTGGACCTCTCCTGAAGTAGACGTTGCCCAAGTATTGTAGGATGACAGAAGCCAAGCAAGTTACCTTAGTAGCTTTTTCTTCTTTTTCTTCTGTGGCCAATTTTAAAATGACAATACATTAAACAAAGTAATTTATAATTCCCTGCAGCATGGCTGCATATTTTAAATACACTTCCGTTGGGTGCACATTTATTCAGGGGAAGTGAGTCAGCCCCACCGAGCGTCTCGTGTCTTTGCTGTAGATGAGAAATACAGGGGTGGAACTCATGAAATGTACTTGGGAGCAGCCACGGGAGCAGCTGAAACAGATGTTTTGGAGCAGGTTGGGAGCAGCTAAAACTACATTCTGGAGCAGGCTAGGCGCAGCTCAAATCAGTTTTCATTGCACTTCAGCTTGCGTCTTAGACGAGCACGGGAGCAATTTCAATTGTGCTTAGCAGCACAGATGCATATGAGTGGTTAGGAACCTAGGTAGATGGGATAACAGTGTAACAGATGCGAAAACTTGGCCTTAGTGAGAACCGAAAAGCAAGTACCATATGTTTCTGAAGATAGTGTCCTTGATATTTTCTGAGTGGCTTTCAGCTGCTTAAAATGCAAACCAGCACTGCTTATAGCACAACCCACACGTGCTCGACATAGTAATTATATGTGCGAACCATGTGACGTGCGTAAGCAACGGATGTGCAGTTGCGCGGAGGAACAGGGCAACAAATTTCGAGTTTATCCTATTGTACAACTCAATATCGAAGCAGTAGACTACGATTAACGAAGTTATCATATTCGAAGCGATGAGCCGGAGCAAGATTTAAAGTACGCCGAGCAGATCTACCGCTCGCGTGAGAGCTGCTGGCCGGCAAGGTTTCGGATCGGACCGCGTTTCAGTTCAATCAAATCACGATTTATCTTGCAGGAATGCGGTTCCAACTTCTAATGATGAAGCACTAAAAGGAATCTTTTGCTAATGTGTTTTCAACTGGCTGACTTCCGGAACCCGGGCCGCAGAGCCTCAGGCAATCTGACGCTTAACGACTCAACCTCACCTCGGCTGACTTGCTTAACCGTTTATGGTTGAAGAATAAGAATCCAGTCGCAGGTGATGTAGCGCTTGGAATCCGACCCCCGAGTTTTTTCGCGCGCTTCCGACTTGGGATACACAGGGGAAATAAACGGAACAAAAAATTGCAAGACCGACCAAGCTAAATGCGCTCATTGTTGCCAATTGAGTCGATAATAACCGAAACCAAGACAAAATATAATTTTTTTTGGCGCACGTTGTGCGATTTGGAGCACAATGGCGCGAGGTATTGGCTGTGGCGCAGTTTCCACAAAATGGCGCAGGATGGCGCAGACAAATGCATCTGGCGCAAAAAGGCACAAATGGCGCAGCCGTTCCACCCTGGAAATATAGCCAGTGCTGTATCACTTGGGGTCTTTAGCGTGCATCAAGCAGTAGTGATTACACAAACATACGCCAGTACAATGCTCGTCCAGATCGAAACAGGCAAGGATGGGGGATCGAACCCAGGATCCCTCGATCCTGCAGCATGAGCTTTACGCCCCACGCACTCCGAGCTGTAGTCCGTTAACACCCTGGGCCAACGATATCCTCATTTCAAATCTGATAGTGTCATTTCTACTGCAAATTTGGTGTTCAGCAATCAAAACTGTAATGATTTCCCGAACTCGTTACTAAATTTTTGCCTTGATCACTTTGGACCATTTTGATGTGTCCCATTTGATGTATCACAAAGGTTTCGTCCCATTGTAGTGACAGACACACCCTTTTTCAGAGGAGTAAAATACCTCATGTTAACAGCATTTTCTGAACTTGAACATCGCCCACTGATCATAAGAAATTTTTGTGAAAAAACAGAACTGTAGAAAATGTCTCGGGTCACCAGAAAGCAGATTTTGTACCGTCAACAGACAAAAATAGACGTGTTTGTTGTACAAATGGAATGAGGCCACAATGTTACACCAATTCCTCAGGAATGACCTTCACAACTTATGGTAAGGAACAAACTAAAGCATAGAGGCATCAACACTGGTAAATTTAACCCCACCAAGAAAAAAAAGCTGCTAGAGGATCTCACGATAGCAAGTGACGTTTCGCTAAGAGACTTTGTATCTTTGGAGTTGGTATAGTCTGTGGGAAAGACAACCACAACCAGGACCACTTTGTAGCATCTAATTTAATTTATTAAAACTTCTGGAGCTAAGACAGTATTATGAAATACTACAGTATACACTCTGATTCAGAAACTTTACCGACACCATCGATGATAAATGATTGTTATTTGTTCTGGATACCCTTCGATTTGTCACAGTTACGGCCTACCTTTCTCCTGAACGAACACTGAAGGCAAACTTGAATGACACTAGTGCCTGCCACATACTGTAGAATACCGCGCATCCGCCCATTCAACATTAAGCGCCCATTCCCAAATTTGCAAGATTGGAGAAAATATGCACAGTACATTCATATGTAAAATTGATGACCGGACAAGCGCCGATCCCCCATTTTTTCTCGATTA